>JAECUM010042256.1:0-28017 GCA_016617855.1 Megalonaias nervosa
TAGATAGATAGATAGTGTCGTTCCTATAGTATCATTTGTATGTTTGACTAATATGTAAAAGAAAGCTTTACTGTATAAATCTTTCTTTTTCTGTATGAATCTGTATTGTGCGTTTAGGTTTTGTCCATTACTGTAGATTGTAATGATCATTTATGAACAATACATAACATAACATTTTATGTCCATGTGTGTAGAATTTATTTTAAGACAGTGGGGTATAAATAGGTTCCTTACGTTCATTTGAGTTGTAGAGAATGGACCAGTGTACAGTTTGAAATAATTTACCGACTGGATGGTTGAAGTGCTGCGATATATCAGGTGGGGTATATAATGAGGCCTATATCAGGTGGAGGTGTAATGGGACATAGATTCGTAATAGAGCCGAGAGGATGTATATAGAGAGGAAAAAGTACACAGTTATTTAATTCTTATTCTGCCTTTATTTTAATATAATTCTTTTAATTGTTTTCAGTTTTAATTTGAGAGGATTTATTTATTTATTTACCCAAAGTATTTATGAGAATTACAAAGCACTCATATGACTGTTTGGAATAAACACTATTTTGGAGTTATTATGAATTCACTCAAAGACGTTCTAGACATTGCCATTGTGATACATCAAGACTTTTGGCACTTCAGTGTATTCAATGCTGTTGATATATAAGCACATTCAAGATCGCAATTCATTCCGAACACTATTCTTTTAGAATTGTGATATAAGTTTTAGGATTAGGTTGGATTTAATTCAAAATAATATATTTTCCTCTGAAAGTTTCATTTTATAACCTCGAGAATAAATTATTTGTTAAGTTTTATACAACTTGTGTTGGTTTGGCATCTTTCTGTTCCTTTGTTTAAGACCGTAGAGTCGTAACATTTCACAAAGGTATACCAGTCTTCAAACAAATAAGTGGAAGGTTTTGGTTGTTGGTGTTTTACGGCACATCTGCACTTTTGAAGGTCATATCGAGCCAAGGCAAGAAGAGTAAAGTGCATTATCAAAGATGCAACACGTTAACCGATCCAGATTAATTTAATGGTATGAGTACAACCCGCACCCTTCTGGTCATGAGTCAAACATCTGAAGCACCCAGCTACTGCGGTTCTGAGATGAAGGTAGGTATTTAGGCAGTCCTATTTAATAAATACATGTGCATTGCAGTGTCACCACTTGAACCCCTCCCAAACACCTTATCTGAAATTCTCCTTGTACTCCTTCACCACCTCGTTATCATCGTCGTCGCTGTCTTTTTTCTTGTCACCACTACCACCACCATCATCATCATCATCTTCATCTTCATCTTCTTCTTCTACCCACTGCAGGAACGGGGATGTGGAATATGCCCGATGCGATCTCCTGCATGTTGTAAGAGACGACTAATGGAGGTATCAGCCGCGGTGATTCAGTGGTTAGCGTGTCGGACTCGCGATCGAGCGAAAGGGAGTTGGTTCGAATCCTGCCACCGGATCAGTTTATGCAGGCCATTTTGCTGTATCCTTGCGGAAAGCACTCTGTTCTGTTTGCCTTGGCACTAAATAATCCACCTGTGCTGCTGTACGTAAAACTCCAAACCAAACCAAAACCAATCTTGTTCGTCAGTAGTAATCGTGTCATCTGATTAGTTGCGAGGTTTGGTTTTGTGTTTTACGGCACAGCAACATATGAAGGTTAATTAATGCCAATGCAATGAAAATAAAGCGTCTTGCTCAGGTAGATAGAGTAGCTGGCCCAGGCTGATCCAATGGTTAGACACGAAGCAGCATCCGATCGATCACGAGTCTCGCTCGCCTAACCACCGCAGCTTCTAGTTGTAAACAAATTGTTTACATAAAAGCTAAAATCTTGCTTCTATAAATTAAAAGGAAGATGTTAGTATTCTAAATGGTTCTTTATGTCTAAGGGACTGAAACTCAAGTTCCCAAAACAATTCTTTATACATTCACAGAATTCAATCGGTGAGGCTCTTGACAACTCCGTATGTGTATCTGCGTGTGCAAAATTCTGCATGTGTGAATATGTAAATACGAGAGAGAGAGAGAGAGAGAGAGAGAGAGAGAGAGAGAGAGAGAGAGTCAGTTTCCATCAATGTCTGGAAATGTGGAATTTTCAAGCAATCATAAGCTGTGTCCGTTTCTGAGTCAGTAAGAAAAATAGGCCTATAACGACTTTCAGACTGCGTATCCGAGTGCAGTCCCTAGTTACTTACTGTAATGTAGCAACACGAAATAAACGATCACTGTGAAGAATCTGTAGTCCATATTGCTCAAAGTCCAGTCTGAAATGGGGACAGGCGTTTTGCAATTTTTATGTACAACACATGCAGCCTTATAGACCCATAACGCAATAACTTAGAAAACCACTTCCACGCCTTTTTATTAGGGATTTGCATATTATACACTTTGATATGAATGTCTGCATGGTTCTCCCAAGGTCTGGTTCAATATCGGCTTTATTTTCAAGGAAACCTATTGCTAGTTGTGCGGAAATTGGGATTTCTCGTCTTTAAGTCGTGGTACGCACTGTGGTATATTAGTAGGGTTGACAGACTGATAAGAAGTGGAACAAAGGTCAGTATGAGGTCTTATTTTGGGAAGGACATTCATGTAATCTTTAGGGTCGCTATCTACGCTCTCGGTCAACACAAGAAACAGATCTGATAAGAATTGCTCACCTCTGAGGAGCAACGGCTTAATCTCGTTTAACCAGACTCTCGCGTGACTCGGCGTTATCGTCGTCATGTGTATGGCGGAGATCCCACAGAGCCACGAGAGGATCTGGTTGAAAGAGACCTTAAAACACATACACACACGCACACACATATTGGTATATCAAATTGTGATCCGCCCATGGCGCAATAATACGCATATATAAACATTCTCGCGAGCGTCTGCAGTTGATTCTAGATCAATGATCAATTTCAACACATTATTTTCTAGTGACGTATGAAAAATAATGATGAAAAGTATTAATAATCCCCGTTTGCAAAATTAATTTAATATGGTACACATTTTCATCACAATCCTTTCTGCTTTCTGCTCTCCCCTCCCCTCTCAAGCATAACGGACAAACTGCGCAGAAATGTGGAATGAGAGAGAAAAGGAATTTGGGCTGGATTAAAACCTTGAAATAGAAATTACACCAAGTAACCTACAAGAATCTGGTTTGTCCTAACGATACGCGTGCACTTTCCTTGGGATTTATCAACAGTGTTTATCAATGATACAATGTTGCAAACCAGTAAATTCCTCGGTTACGTGGTACACATAATGTGATATATTTAATGTTATGTTTTTTATTATTATTATTATTTTTTCTTAAACATACCATAACGTTCTAAAAAATCGATTATTATTATTATTATTTAAATACGAAAATGTCCAAAGCTTTCTCTCTCTCTCTCTCTCTCTCTCTCTCTCTCTCTCTCTCTCTCTCTCGACCATGGTAGCAGGATACGGGCTAAAATCTATGAAATGGCGAACGTAGAGGATTTTCCAACAATATCTCTGGACTTATGAATGATGGCAAAAGTTAAGTCAAACCGACCAAAGCATGAGAGACAGACAGACAGACAGACAGACAGAGACAAGAGTTTTAAAGTCAAACCGACGAGAGAGAGAGAGAGAGAGAGAGAGAGAGAGAGAGAGAGAGAGAGAGAGAGAGAGAGAGTTTGTGGGTCGGTTGTACTGTTGCTAAAGCAGAATAATGACTTAGATCAACTGTAAATATATTAAAATATTTTAATTACCTCTTGTTGGTTCGTCAGTTGGCTTAGTTTCTATTCCACATTAATTTCCATGCGCCGGTATTTGAATGGTGTAGCTATCCAAGTGTTGCTACTGCCCTACTTTTATCATTAAAACCATCTTTCATGTTTACATCATAAGTGTGTATTATATTGATTTAATCAATGTGGAGAAAAATAGAAGCCAAGAAAAGAAAACAATCAACTTATCAATATGCAGAGGTGATTGTAAATAGCCACTACGGCAGAGAACTACATTTTGTAGCGGACACACTAGGGGATGTGAGAAGTTCATTCATTAGGTCAATACATGGCTGCCTGTAGTAAATCTGAACTCCGTTCAAAGGTCAAATGTATGTATTTGTATGTGATATAAATAAAATATATGTACAGTATGTACGCTGTATCAATGATATACCACTCGTTGTATAATTTTTTCATTAAAAGGAAACTCAGCAAGCTTCGTTTCCTTTTAATGAAAATTTATACATCTCGTGGTATATCATTGATACAGCGTACATACTATACATATATTCTATATATATATATATATATATATATATATATATATATATATATATATATATATATATATATATATATATATATATATATATATATATGTGTGTGTGTGTGTGTGTGTGTGTGTGTGTGTGTGTGTGTGTGTGTGTACGTGCGTCTGTGTCTGTGTGCTTTTGACGTCTGAAAGTGAGCATCAGATTTTGATTTTAGATATTAACCCTCTAGATCACTGATTCTCAAACTTTTTTTTTTACGGATCACTCGAACATTGCTGAGGGTCTCGGCGTACGACGTAATGATCTTTCCTAATGTTGATTGTACCATTAGCTTATTAATGCAAAGTTTCCGCGGGCCACCTGAATAGAGTTCGCGGACCATCAGTGGCCTGTGTACCACCAGTTGTCCGCGTACTACAGTATGAGAATATCTTCTGTAGATAAGAAATAGGACCGTAAATGTGGCCGCAGCTGCTGTACGGCGTGTCTCCATTTTAAACTAAGTTTAAAAGCAAATAAATTAGATCACTATATTCAAATCTCAGTCAAATGATAACAACATTATTTCACAAAAATAAAATAAACATTGTGACATTAACCTGATTTAAAACAGGAAAGTTATTTGTCTTTAATAAGAAGTGTGCCCAAGGGGAGTAAATCTTTGCCGGAATAAATTTGGAAGAAATTCTGTATTGAAAATTTGTGGGGTTTTTTAAATGTTGCAGAAGGGCCGTAAGAATCTCGTTTGATCTGCAAGAACGAGATATGTATAGTTTAGAAAACGTTTATGCCTGTGCAGGTTCCAATCTCAGTTTCGTGTTCTGCACTGGGGTGAATTTCTAATTAAGAAGTAAATTCCGATTTTCAACACACTCAGATGACGTGTTATTTAAAGTTGGCTCTAGGAATGCTTATATTGGCATAAATCAATTTTATGTAAACATTCAGTGTGTACTAGACGCTGAGTGTGCCTTGATCAGTATGATTACCACTGGGTTCGTTTACGAAACTATGCTTTCAGAGTTAATACCAGTTTTGAAAAAGCAAAAATGAGTATACAATGTTCGAGATGAAATTCAAAAAAGTTTAGCAGGTTAGATTTTCATCAGTTTTTGTCAAGGGAAAGAAAAACTCAGATACTCGAATCTCTATATGAGTGTAGTTGTCAGACCATTGACAGGGCAAAAATACCGAATTTTGGTTCTTTGTGATGCATTTTTGCTGTCACAAGCTGGATTTAAAAGGGGTACGGAATAATTTTGACTGAAAAATACGACAAAACCAGCAGCAAGAGAGAAAGAGAAGTTTAGTTGGATCATAGCAGAAAGAAAAAATGTCACCGCAGTTTTCATCGCAAAGATAGAATTTAATGCAGACGCCATATGTGTGAGGAAGTAAATTATTTTGTATCCACTGAGGTCAGCCACGTTTTGACTTGTCATTTCAGTCACTTTTGCGTTGAATTTTGTTAAAAGAAGATGGAGAGTTAACAATGTATGTGTAATGGCTTAGTTTAAAATTTATACATTTTCCGTTAATTTTGGCCAATCCCTGAAAAATATAACTACGAGGACATCCGTTTCAGCAAGAAAGTTACAGATATCAACTTGAGGTGGCAATGGCGTTTCGACAGAAGCAAGAGCGCCAGCTGGAGAGCGGTTTCATTATTCTCCACACTGCATCGTAACACATAGCAACGTCACATAACAACGTTAGTGTATAATGCAATATTCTCAGATATATAAACAGAATCTTGCATCGTGTTTACTTGTCATGAAATTCATGAAATTTGTTGACTAATATATGCCATTCACGACAAGAAGCCCATGACATCCAATAAAAAAATAAATGTTTCATAAATTTTATATAAAATGAACACTGGTGAAAGATCCTCTATATCTGTTGATTAACAAATATTTATTTGATGCACACACAAGCACATACACACAGGCAACGGATATTACATTCTGGATAATTATTTTAAGTTTAGTCAAAACTAGAGATATAAAAAGTAGTTTTAAAATCTTCCGTAAGTATGAAGTGTGAAATTAAAAAAACCACCTGGTGTCCCGTATATTAGAAGACATGTAGATTTCATTTGTGGTAGTTATCTTTATTAGAAAAAAAAAAAAAACAACATGTTTTGTGTTTTTAAATTTTGCACCTCGGCAGTAAAATTGCTTAAAATTGATCTAGCGAATATTTTCAGATTTACGGTAATATTATTTGGGATCAAATAAATTGAATGGAAGAGGCGATCTGGTTGCATATTATAAACAGACAGTAACTTTCATCTTGTATTCATTTTAGATCATCTTAATATTTGCAAGACGCAGACTTTCCATCAAACACTTTCCCATACTTAATATAAATATTAAAAACTTACAAAGCCGAACCTGACAAATTTGTTTATTTTGTACAGAGTAACATAATGCTGCAGCCATTCCAAGCTAATGTCAAGAAAACATTTTGTCAAAACAATCAAAAGGGTTAAATGGAACTCTGAAACATTAGCAACCAAAAAAAAAAAAAAAAAAAAAAAAAAAAAAAAAAAAAAAAAAAAAAAAAAAAAAAAACCAAAGGAAAAAGGACTAAAATTAAGGACTTTATGTTGAATTGGATCTTAATTTTAGACAGTGTAACCATAACACACACTACAAAATCAAACCATTAGAATATAACAAAATACTACAAATTCAAATCCTTAGAATATTACAAAACTCAAGAGGTGTTGAAACATTATACCATACTGATGTCATTTTCAAAACAGAGTAATGGACAGGATGCGAAATCACTATTTAGTTTTAAACTTTTAACCCATGGAACCCTTTATATTCTTGGAAAAGGGCCTGATGAATTCCATAAATTTAAGAAAATCGTAAAAAAAAAAATTAAAAAAACTTCATCGGAGATAGGCAAGACTCCTTTAACGAAAATTCATGAACGATATTCAAAACAGTACAACTGAGGGAGAACGTCTGAGATACTTAATGAAACTGAGACCAGGTTCTTTACTCTCGAGACCATCTGAGCACCAAATTCAAGTTTGTGTTTGAAGTCTGAAAATTTTGACATATGATACCTTGTTTATAATTAAGTTAACTTCATAAAATGTCCGAATCTTCTCAAGTTAGGTTTTCGCACTAGAACGCCTAATTTCAGTCTTATATGCAAACTCTAAATGTCATCTCTCTCATGAAGTTTCGAGCTTGATGTTCTGCTCCAAATTTTCGAATTTGGTGACGCAGATCTGTATTTGAGTGTATATATTGTTAACTTTCATCTCCTTCTTGGCAAACTACTCCCCCGTTGTGTTTTCCTCAGGATTGGCTTTATCTATCTCATCGGACGGAAAAACTTCGTGTCCAGGGAAAACAATTCGCACCAGTCGCGTTTTGTCGCTCACCATCTTCTCGTCCCATTCGGTTACTACCATTCTATTGCTCTCTCTATGGTAACTGATGGCATAAGGGTGATCAAGGCCCTCTGTGAGGACATCACTAACTTGTTTTCCATCTCTACTGATGGCGATTATCTTATTTTGGTTTTTACAGGCAACGATCAATTTGTCCTTTTCCCAGTGGATGCCCCTTGGGTTCATTCCCTTTATTTGGTATTCCCATTTCTTCATGCCATCTCTGGTCAAGCAGACGATTTTGCTGGCCCAGGAGTTGGTCAGAAAAACATTTTCCCCTTCGTCGTCAGAGGCGATAAAATCTGCTCTGCGGAAGACCTCCCGCCCTCCACTGTTCTTCTCAATCCTCTGAAGCACCTCGCCGTCTGGAGACAGAAGAACTCCACCCTTCCATGTTCCAGCTATAAAGAGTTTCTCATTAAAGAATACACTGATACATTCACTGCCAACATCTATATCTCTTATATGATCAAAATCGTTGTTGTTGACTCGGAAGATTTTGATGCAACTCTTACCACCGGCTGCCACAGCCACCATGTCGCTGGACATGGTAGTGATATCCCATGGGGTGAAGCTGACTCGAGATTCAGAGAGAAGATCGTATGTCTTGCTGTACATCTGCAGTGAATCGTGAGTTACGTCTGTAATCACTAACCGCCCGTCCTGCAAAAAGACGATACCGTACAACCAACATCCCTTTCCATGGTCCACAGTCATGAAGGTTGTCATTTTGCCTTTCAACTCATCAACGTGGCTAAGATCGTGCGCTTCATCTCCTAAGCTATGCTCCCCACCTTCATTGTCTCCGTCAGCATCGTCATATTTTTCATCAGTCTGACATTCATCATCAGACGAGAAATGAAAATCATCATTTCTAAGGTCCACGTGTAATTTTTTGGCAAGCTGTTCGTCGTCGTCTAAACCATCGCTAAAGAAAGGATATGCATATCTCTTCTCTGCATTCAAGGTTGAATCTTCAAACTGTCCATGCGTGGTCTTAAGGTCTTCTGTTCGAACTGTTAATGCAGGATCATCAAAGGGGTCTATTTCTGGCTGTTCTGCGCTGGTAATTGTCAGTTCCCCTATATCATCCAAGTCCTCTAGGAATTCCTCCACTGTTGGCGACACGTCAAAATCCAAGTCATCGCATCTGGATTCCAGAAGGTACTGGAATGATCTCTCCTTTAGATTGCCTAACTTGTTGACAATTCTTGATATCGATTTCACTCTCAAACATTCCGTTTGTTTTACGTATGCTTCATCAGCCCTTTCTTTTAATTTTGCTGTGAATGAGATCAGCGTTTGAAGCTGATTCGCCTTTCCCATCATCTTGGCTTCTTGAACTTTTTCATATCTTTCCACGGCTGCAAGGAGATCTTTCTCCTTCTGCTCAATTATCATGTTCAACCTTTCCCGAACGTTCATTATATCTCTTTTTATATCATCACAACGAGGTTTCAACAAACCCAAAGAATGTGCATTTTCTTGATCTTTAGCGCCGAACAATGCGTGGAATGACTCAATTTCATTAAGAACGGAGTTTTTCTCATCTTCAAACCTTTCAGTCGCCTCTTGAAATGTCAGCGTTTCCTGGCATTGCTTGTGCTGGCGTATGGAGCATAAAGCACAAATGAGCTCATTGTGCAGGGTGCAGAAAAAGCGTAGCGTTTCCCCAGAATGACTGCCACATGTAAGTTCCTTCTCTTGTCGTCTGTTTGGTTTACTTGACATTTCTTTCTTCTCCTGAAGTACAAACAATATATCGTGAAAAGAAAACATACCTAAATGTTATCATAATGATGTACTGGCTGTTATCCTGCTCCTAAAGATAAACATCTATCTTCTCCATCTATTACTCAAATTCACCTCACCCCACCCACCCTAAACGGACATGGCATTCGAACTTCTCAAAAGTGTCATTTATCACCTGTGATTCTCCTGATTAACAATATTTATTTGCACCATGGTTCATTTCACCAAACGCTATTTTGGTTCCAGAAGGTAGATGTTTAATGATCATTTCGTGTACTCTCCTGTCTAAAATACTCCATCAACAAATCACCATTACATATACAAAATCTAATAGTAAATATAATTTTAGATGCAAATCATAAAGTAGTACAATGATTGACCTAACAATTTTGAGCTTCAAGAAATAAAAACGAAAGCTTTATTGCACGTAAGCAGAATCAAAACAGCCACCTAAAGAAAAATCCCGCCCCTTTTCCTCCGTTTAAACCTTGTCGAATGAGAGATATCATTGTCAACTCAGAAGGAAAGTCTTCTTTGTCACATAATACATACCTAACTAGGTTCTTTAATCTGTTTTAATACGAATGCAAAATTTAATGCGATAAGACGTCAAGAGTATTTATCCTTATACCGGCTGATAATTTCTCATGAGGGATGAAGCTCGGTAATAACAAAGCAACACAAAAAACAAAGAAAAAGTCAAAGTCAAAAGAAAGATATATCGTCGACCAAAGATGTTTAGAACAGCTCATGTATTATTTAATCTCCTTTCCTTAACATAACCTCAACAGTGTCTGGGGGATACAAATCGTGGCATGTTTCAACTTAAATTACAAGGGAAACATCGTGTGGTGGTGAACGATTATACGACTCGTATTGGTGAAGTTTTAGTAGTACCCAGTAGTCATTGTAAACAGTGATTATCATGCCGAAAATAAATTCAGACTAAAGTAATCCAAACATTCAAATGTCGACCCATGTGCAAATGCATCCTTCTTATCTAAGGTTTCAAAGTGCTATAAAAGTTAAGAAAAAGATAGAGATTAGCTGCATTTTTTTAAAATCATACCATTAGAATACCGATTTTACTATGAGAAAGCAAAGGCTTTGAGTAACCTTGGAGTGACAATTAACATGACAACTATCTGAAGCATGGTTCTTCATGAGTCATTACCTTGATTAGCCACTACAGTTGAGGCTTAACGTGAAACGGATGCAGAGCACTCACCAAATTCCTGTACTCATTCACATGTACAATACACATATAACCTGCTGAGGGTAACACATGACAATATACAAAGTATAGTCATCGATATTGAAAGTTTTACACTAAATGAACATATTTATTTCCACTTCCAACCGTACTGGTCAGAAAGAACTTGGCTGTATATATAAAAGCGCAAATACTTAACCCATGTTAGTAAAGATCAAAATGTATGTCACATTGACCTTCTTCCGTTGTAAGGGTTTTTTGGGTTACTAACAGAGACCTATCCAATGATCAAGTTCCTATCGGAGCATAAACAGCACCCAGTATATGAACTCTGAAAATAAAATTTCAAAACAACGTCTGTAAAGTAGGATAGATAGCAAATAAAGACCTATTTTTGCAATGCATATAGGTAGGATGGCATGCATATAACACATCGAAAGTTCCTGTGGTCATGGTTAAGCTAAAGGCAGAAATTTAACCAAAGCCAATGAAGATGAAATGTAAATGACGACGAGCTTCATTTGTTGTTAAGGTTTCCTCCACCAAGTTTTATAAGTCTAGAAAGGATAGTATATACATAGCGTACAAAACAATTATATGATCATGAGCTAAAGGCGAAAAATTGATCGAAGCCAGTAAAATATGAAATGTAGGTTGCAGTGACCTGTTTTGTATGGATGTGGTTGTAATGGAGATATCTACACAATTTAGTTAACTGATTCCAGCATGAACAGTTTAAAACTAAAGTTAGTGAAGCACGAATTATGGTCAGCAGTGATCTAACTTTGAGACATGTGTACATTACTCATTATGGTGCATTCCCTCACCAAGTTTCATGATTCCAGTATGCAACCCTACCCACCACAGGATGCAAAATCAGAAAATGAACCTCAGAAATTATCATTAAACACATAATTTAACACATGTCAAAGGGTCCCAGTGACCTACTTCTGCGATGAATGAGTAGTGATCATCAGGATACATTACCTAGCCATTTTCCAAGATTCCAGATGGGAAAGTGTGTACAGCTCAAACAAAACAAAATATGTGGTCATGATCAATGCGCAAAAACGTAAGCTAAATCAGTAAAATAAGAAATGAAGATCAGTGACCTTTTTATGTTTCAATATGTGCTATACATAGAGATAAATACAATCACCAACTTTGACGATTCTAGAATGATCAGAGCTCAGACACAAAATTTCACCAAAAACAAAGGAAGCACGATATACGTGTAACAATGACCTACTTTTGTGATGAGGGTGTAGAGATCGCCAATAAGCACACCTCACCAAGGGTAATGATTCCATACATAATATGTATACAGAGTGCAAAAAACATAAGCTAAACGCAAATTTCTTAAACAAGAATGTGCAACTAATGTACGGTACATGTATGTACAAAATTAACCACCATGTGTGTGTGTGTGTGTGTGCGTGCGTGCGAGCGTGCGGACGCCAAGGTCAGGGGTAGTAAAATAGCTCTTTCATTTTCGATGAGGCGAGCTAAAAATATCTCAATCTATGACTTCTGAAGTCATAGTGGCCTTAGTGTACACACACACATACACATACACACACCGAAGAAAAACATGAACTGAGAAACGAGGCTGACGTTTGTTGATTATAAAATCACTATAGTTCTGTTAATAACTCCCTGAGAATTTCACATTACGTCAAAAGTTAAAAGTTGATTATGACAATCACTACTATGATCCACCATTCAGCTAGCCAGTCTGTGAAACCAACATGCATACAGTAAACACATGCATGTATACACACGTAAATATTCTTATCCGGACATGCATTGTGCAATTAAACAGTGCAAATAATTTACAATCATATTGAAATATCTAACATATTTGTTGTAATATTTAATGAATCTATGCCAAAAAATGAAATAGTGTCAAATCATTTTTTTTTCCAAAAAGAATGTGCGTATAATTGTCTTAATACGGAAATTGTTGCTCGGTATCAACTTCATAGCAACGGCTTTCTACTGGAAAGTAACATTCATCCATGTTCGACACCTCTTTAGCCCTTTAGAAATACGTTATGTAATTACATAATGCACGACAAGAAGAAACGGTGCAGAGGAACTACGCAAAATTTATTCGTAAAGTATCAGTTTTCGTGGATTCATTATTTTTATAAAGCATGCATTTTCACACCTAAAATAAATGTTTTGGCTATAACTGCCATTTCTGTCAAAGGCATTATCCTCGAACGAAAATTTAATATTTTGCTAAACGACGAAAGATGTTATGCATGAAAATGAATGAAATCATAGCATTTCAGACAAAAAGGAGAGGAGAAGAAGCAATTTTAATGATCGAAACTTAAATTAAAAGAACATACCTGGATTAAATCCGAAGGAAGATGTCTGTTTAAAGAGCGACGAGGGGACTTGAACTATTTCTTTCTGGGGACAAAAGGAGAATTCAAGCTTTACTGACTCGCAATAGCAGAGAATGCCGGCGAACACTGTCCTACAACGTCTAAACAAAGTGAAAACCAATCAGCTAATGCGTATCAAATGACTTACGTGTTGAAAACACTGAAGAATTTAACTCTTGGATATGGTTTTAATTACAAGACTGTGGTTAGAAAGAGGTAATTTGGAGTTAATCAAATAAAATGGAAATTTGTGATCGGATTTGGTGACACAGAAGACTGCAACAAAATTCCGCAGTTCCACATCTAGTTCATATAATTAATTCTAATTGATTCCGAATAAGCTGGATAATTTACGGGTTGAAATGCAGTGATATAGACGAGTACCCGCTTAGTATGGATCTACAATAAGAACAGTTATAAACCGAGCGGCAAATAATGAGAGAGAGAGAGAGAGAGAGAGAGAGAGAGAGAGAGAGAGAGAGAGAGAGAGAGAGAGAGAGAGAGAAGAATAATCCTATTGTTTTCCTATACAGATGAATAAAAACTAGTCAGAGAGAAAATAAAAATTTACAGTACAAGTCTTGAATACAGTTTTGTCTCGTGCATTCAGCTAAAACCGTATCCATTAAAGAAAACGCTGAAATTACCGAAGTGTTGGAAATATGACAATATATAACGCCCACAATATATCCATTGTACCCTCTCGTACCGCTGTCTTGAACTAATTGCCGGAAAAATTGAGGTCAGGTCATCAAACACAAAAAGATATGCGAACTGAGCAAACAATACATGCGTCCCAGTACGACTTCATATTGATTTCTTCCTTGAGTTATAAAACTGCAGATCGTTGTGTGAAAGTCTGTTATTGGATAATCCAAGGAACAGCGGAACAGATAGTTTGGGAAGCAGACAAGGAGGCCCAGCTAGGTATGTACTTTTAAGAGTTCACTGTTCGGAACCATTGTTCTGATATCGTTATTAAAACAATATCTTGCTTTTCTGCGGGCATAAAGGGTCAGATTATAGTATTCTCTATACGACGTATTCTCCATATTTCGTGGATTACCATTTTTCGTAAATTTTATTGGTCGCTACAAACTACAATTTTAAAATTTAAAGATCCGAGGATCAATAATCTATTTGTCGAAACAACGAGACACCTATGCGCCAACAATGGAGGTAACAGTTGCACCTGTCAATCAGTCCATCAGTTAATTCTCATTTAAAAACATTTTTTTTTTTTTAAACCGAATCAATTCATAATTTCCTTTGACTTTTATTATGGCTTTCTTGTTTAATATTATTTTATGAAAAGAAACTAGCAATTGCGGAAATTAACCACTGATTGGTATACAACTCATTCCAAACTTGAACATCACAAGTGTAATTTTATGTGACAAATCTTACATAAAGATGCCTTACGTTATGTTGGTTTACAAGGAGTGATTCAGTTGTCCATTGATGATGGCACATTGCTACGTGGCTTACTAACCAATACTAACTAGGATACATGATAATGAGATTTGAAATGATAACAGCATGAGGATCGCTTTGACGGATATACGCAGCATTACAACTATTTCATTTCTTTTCTTTCTTTATAAACAACATAACACGGATCACATACCGTCAAAAACAGGCAATGAGCCTTTAATGCGCTGAAGTAAATACACTAAAATATTACTGTTCCTCTATTAGTATACACATTCTACGTGACATGGGGAGTTGGGCTTTTTGGCCATTATAATGTGCTGCTGTTTATTCAAAACCTTATTATTGTTGTTTTTGCATAATGCAAAATATCAGAGCGAGTAAAATGTACATTATCAACCAATTTTAATAGTACCGATGGAGATTTGATTCTTGCCCAAGAGTTCATGTACCTAAACGTATTGGTTGTTCGCATTACGCATGCTAAGAGCAGTGAAAACAAAAGGTGCACAATCCCGAGTTAAACATTTTAATATATATTTGTCCCAAATGCTGCCGTCCAAGCTGTGCAAAGACAAGCTCCGTCAAAGAGACGTTGAAATAGGGCCATGAACATCCTGTTAAGAAAACCCGGTTTACATGTATTTATCGAAATATTACACCTCGAGCGGGATACCTGAGAAGAATGATTAAATATAGCAGTTTTATTACTGATATACCTGGCTGAAAACTGTTCTCAGTCGCTTGAAACACATTCTTTTACAGATGTGATCAGTGAGGGTGTGTCAGAAAGAGTTTAGAAAGAAGGCTGAATCAACCGGTACAACTTAACCCATAATGGAGAACACTCAACTAGAAATAGTAAGTAACTCGAACATTTTCACATTCACGTATGTTGTTCTGGGTATGTGGATGTGTGTGATTTCGATTTTTAACGTAGCTTTACAGATATTTCAGTCATATCGCTTCGATGTCTGCAGTGCGGCAGTTTATAGTTCATGCCACATACATGTGGCATCATGTCCCACCCAGTCACATTATCCTGACATCAGGCCGACCAGTCCTAATACTAACCTCTTAATGCTGATCGACTAGCGAGGCAGCTGCTAGTACCATTTTTATAAGTCTTTGGCATTACTCGGCCGGGTTCGAACCCGCAACCTTCCGCATCCGAGGCGGATGCTCTAACCACTTAGGCCACCGGAGCAGTCTGTTGTTCTGGGACTAATGTACATAATCTTGGTACCAGGCATCTTCGCTAGCCAGGGTTCCGATATGTTAACACTTCCTACACCTTGGCGGGTCGAGCAGATATTTCTGTACTTGGTGTCTGAATTTCATTGGATGTGGCAGAATGCCACCGCATCCAATCAAAATTAAGTTGTTTAAATTTGAATGGCTTCTCTCTGGTACGTAATCATACTTTCGATGTTCGTATCCTGCTAAAGTCAATTGCCTCCACCATTTTCGGCGGATATACAATGCACCGCTGTTACACACTATTGGTTAGTTGGTATTACATACAAAGGGATGCAACTTGTGAAATCCAATATATGTCAATAGGACAAAGCACTATAATATCTGTTCGATCCGCCAAGGTGCAGATAGGGTTAATATATCGGAACCTTGGCTAGCGAAGATGGGTACCAGGTAGTCCTGTTTTTCACCAGTTTGGAAAAGGGGTATAGTTTTAGTTCCATATAGATTAAGTAGGGGCCATATGCATAGGCGCCCGCAGATAGGTGTAAGGAGGAGACACTCCCCCAACCCCTGGATTTCACTTCTAAACATTTTTTTGGCCTACATAGGTAAAACTTAATAGCTGACCGCTATATGTTTTCCTTCCCCTACACCAAATAATTCTGAGGGCGCCCCTAGTAGTAATTGCATGTGCATGTACGAAAACTTGACCGAATTTGAGAACGGTTGGTATTTGACCCATTTTGAGTGGATGAACGGTTTGGTGCCATTTACAATGGCACTAACCGTGTTCAAGGTCTTACGTCACAAGTTATATTAGAATGTGTCCTCCGAGTTAGCCTAAACAAAAAGCATGGTTACCTAGAAATAGTACTTATTTTAATTTCTTTGATGAAACAAAATTAACTTTCTTTAGAGAGGTGACTACATCTTTGAAGAACTCTATCAATGCACTGATCATTTGCTTTGCATGAACATGTACAGGTAAAGTCTGACAAATTGATTGTAATAGAAATATGTTGCGTTTCTTATCTTTACTGTTCTGAGCGAATAGACCGCAAGGTGGAGCAACTAATCAAAAATATGTCATAATGATAAGAATGTAACATCACTCATGTTCCCGGCGTAATATGCATTTTCTCTTTAATACCGGTTTATCACGCAGTTTCCTTAAATAGTATGAAAAAAAAGTGTATGAAAAAATGAGACAAATTCAAATAAAACGTTGCTGCATTATCTTACTTCAAAAATGCAGTGATCGAAATAAGCTTTGGAACGATTTGTCTGTTCATCCGTACCTCTGACCTCAAAATTTAGCTACATGGAATGTTTACATAAGAGATAACATTGATTTTAAAACAGATCAGTTTTTGGTATGATAGTGTGCATACACGTGTATTTTATTTACTCGGGCATTTTTAATTGTATTTATTCTGGGGATTTTTGTTGTATGGAAGTATCACACACACACACACACACACACACACACACACACACACACACACACATACATATATATATATATATATATATATATATATATATATATATATATATATATATATATATATACACGCATGCATGCGTTATCATTTCTTTTCCAAGTTTGATACCTACAGTTCACCCTGTGTTTAAAAAAGTATATTTTAACGAGTAGTGAAGCCACGAGTTGAAATATAGCGTTTCTGTATCACTAGCACTTTAAAGCCACAAGTTTTGACCCAACCCCAACCCCAACCCCCCGAATGAGAGACCCACCATCAGCTATTGGTTGTTTGTATCCGACTTGAATGTGAGCACATTCATCGACCGCATACAGACTCAATTGACCCAGCGATATTTTCACGTCGGAATTTATGAAACATGTCAACTCCTCCGTGAGAGGCCATCTGTCTTCTCGCACTCGCTGAAGGGACTTCATCACATCTTTGGAACCTAGTGATTTTATGAATTCGACCCACAATATCAACATCCCTTTATCGAATTGTCGATAATTAATTACAATGTAAAATGACTTAGATGAAGTGTTAGGTAAACAGCTTTATCGGGTTTGACTTCCCAAAGTTTACCACTTATGAGCAAGTACGGCGTGTTAAAAACAGCACTGATCTGCTTTCTAAAGCACACATCTTTATATATGCCTATATGGTCTTATACGTAAGAGCGATTATATTTTAATATAATATACAGCTGACGGGAATTACCTTTCAGTACTGAAGTGCAAACCATCGATAAGTCACTAATATAAACGATCTGGACCAAATTACATTTTCGTCCTTTTCTGTACAGCATCATACTTCCGCCAAAATATACATATACGGGAAGAGTCTAAACTCTAAGAAAAGAATGTGTACATGGGATGGATCATTTGAAAGTACATCTTTGTCTCTCTACGATCTGTCTACATGTCTGTCTGCATGCTATCCAGTGTGAAAATATCAATGAATGCAGCAAAGATAGTAAAGTGGACATTATACTGGCTCTAAATTTCTGAAATCACACGTTTATTCAAGCCGGCATCAGCAAACAATAGTTTTGTATGAGGTGCCGTAGCGGACAAAAGCTGGTCCAATCAGAACATTGCCATTGAACTTTTAATGTCATATGTCCAGAATTCCAATTTCATGTCTTGTATCAAAAATGCTTATCCCTAAAGTTCTATTTTTAGGTCGAGATTTTAGATTGTATCTGTTGAATTAACCAGTAGTGGTTGAAAATTGTATTTTCTATGTCATGGTTTTAGATTATGTCGTTTGAATTACACGGCGGTGGTTGAAATTTCAATGTCATGCGTTCATAATTCCTAATTTACGTACTGGTGCAAAAAGTTTATGTTGAAAGCTCCATTTCATATGTTAAGTATTTAGATTTCATCTGTTGAATTACACAGCGCTGGTTGAAAATTCGATTTCCAATGTGGAGTTTTTGGATTGAATTTTCTGAATTACACGGCGGTTGTTGAAATTTTAATGTCATATGTCGAGAGTTTCAATTTAACATGTTGAATCACATTGTGTTGAAAGTTCCATTTTGTATGTTGAGTTTCTTTTATTGTATCTGTTGAATTACACAGCGGTGGTTGAACATTTTATTGTGCTTGTCAGAATTGCTATTTTTATATGGTGAAATGATGTGTTGGTGTTAAAAGTAACATTACACAATGTCCACTGCAAGAATTCAAAATAATATCGAGTATTAAGATACACCATTCGTGTATTCAGTTATGAGGCGCCATTACATTTCATGCATTTACAGTTTGAAAGTTACCATTCACAGGTCGAGAATTACTTTTAATTTCTTCACTAGAGGTCACTCTCATGAACGGACCGCGTTATTTTTAAACAAGGAGGCTGCTTCTCGTTGCCGTGAAATTCAACAGATGAAATCTAAATACTCGCCATATGAAATGGAACTTTCATCACAAACAGTTACATTCAACGTGTGAATTAGGGATGCTCGACATATGATATTGAAATTTCAACCACCGCTGTGTAATTCAAAATATGCACTGTAACTCATCGACATAGGAAATAGAACTTTAAACCACCACTGTATAATTCAATATATAAACATAAAATCTCGATCTAGAAAATGGAACTTTAAGTACATGCAATTCGATCCAACACGTGGTATTAGATTTCTCGACATACGACATCGAAATTTCAATTGCAACTTTCTCTTTTGACCAGCTTTTGTCCGCTATGGCGCCTCATAGTTCTGGCCCGTTCAAGGTCTAGTTTCAGGCTTGCCCCTCCCCCCATCTGACTCCACCATCTTGGCCTTCGAGAGCAGTTAATATGAGCTGAAATAACCTGTACAATCCACATGTAATAATAATAATAATAATAATAATAATAATAACATAGTGGCTTATAATACTAAGTATAAATACTTGCATTAATTTTCGTGATGTACCAAACTCTTGCAGAAGTTGTACGTTGCAAGTAAGCATGGCATACAAGGTAGTATGACAAGGGGTGCCGGCAGAATTATTTATTCGGTGGGAGTCAGACATGTAGTGGTCAGCTATTAAGTTTTACTAATGTGAGCCAAAACATATTTAGAGGTGAAATCCGGGGGTGGGGGTGGGTGCCCTTGTGTGCGGGTGCCCAACTATATAGTGTGGTGCTAAATTATCTAAGAAAAGTAGATTTCCATACAGGATGGTCAGCACCCCTATACCCGAAAAAAAATCCACACTTTCTGGATAAATTACCTTTCATCCTCTTTTTTCCCCTTTACATCATAGCACTTTCTCCTAATCAGAAGGATACACCACTCTCGATAGAACATGCCATCATAAGGACAGAAGGATGTACCTACCACTCCCGTTAGTAAGAACAAAAGGATACACCACTCTCGATAGATCAGCGCTCACTGTTACGGATCACTGCCATCTCACCTCTGTCTGCGTGGGTTCGAGTCTCAGGCTCGGCCAATGTGGGTACGTGAGAAAGCTTGCCAGTAGCTTCTCGTGGGTCGGTGGGTCTTCCCTGGATTTTCCGGGGTTCTTCCTCCACCATTTATACTGGCCGCCATGAATAGCCTATCTTGTGCTGAAAAATGGCGTTAAACCCTATAACAACAACAACAACAATTTCGATAGAACATACAATCATACGGACGGAAGGATATACCACTCTCCATGGAACATCCAATTATAGGAACGGAAGGATAGACTAGTCTCAATAGTACATACCATCACAGGGACAGAAGTATATACTACTTTCGTCAGAAAATACAGCCATATGGACAGATGGATGTACCACTCTCGACAGAACATACCATCACAGGGACAGAAGAATATACCATTATGAACAGAACATATTGACAGAAGGATATAACACACTCGACAGACCTTACAATCATACAAAAAAATGATGTACCTACATGGACACCCGCACTTAGTGAAAGGGGGGGGGGCTTGCCCCCTTGCCCCCCTCCCCCCCATTTCACCTTTAAACATGTTTCGGACAGCATCCATAAAACTTAATAGCTGACCACATCATGTTTGCCACCCTCTCCACGAAAATACTTCTGCAGGCGCCCCTCTGTACCTACCACTCACCGTAGAACATACAATCATACGGATAGAAGGATATACCTACCACTTTCATTAGAACATACATATACAGGGAAAAAAGGATGTACTATTCTCGACATAAAATACAATCACAGACAAAACGATGTACCAAGTAACGGCCTTGGCAAACGTGAGGCCCGATTTGGATCATTTTGGTGGGGCCCCCTGGATTTACGCGCGGGGGATTCTGTGAGCACGGCATTTGGAAATAAACTTTTAAACAAGTTTTATATGATATTGAACTGACAATTTTCTTACTTCACTTTAAAATTACTTTCTCTCTATAGATATATTTTTCAAAATTACTAACGCGCGGGGCCTCTGTGAACTCGGGGCTCGATTGGGCCTAATCGGCGTAAGGCCGGCCCTGGATTTACCACACTCAGTAGATCATACAATCATAGAGACAAAATGTCGTGTCTACCACTCTCGATAGAACAGTATCTATACTTTAAAGGTTTTCAAGCAGGAAACCTGTTTTACGGCCCAAAACATAAACATAAATATATATACTCCGCATTTATTTTACGAGTTTATATTAGAAAAGCTGACTAACCTGTCAGCCAATCAGCGACTTAACCAATGCATGGTAAGCCTCAGCTTGAACGTTTCAGTAATCTGTATAAACCTTTCGTAGCCTGGTACCCTGACCTCACATGATGCTCCGCATACAATGCCAGGCACGCACCTTCGAATGGCCGATATCAGTGGAGAAATTCAAGATGGCGGAATTAATACTAAAATGATTTAGCAATAAAGAAATAGCATTAAATCTGTTATTTCAAGCTGTGTAGCCACCTACTTTTTCGTTGTATTAGTCACAACTATGTAAATTAAAGAAGAACTCAGTGTTTTAAGTGTCATTATGCAGCATTTTCAGCCATTTTGTATGAGGGGATACGGTCAGAGATTCCGAAATCGTATGGTTGTACATTTTGCATGTGTGTCTCCGTGCGCGCGCTTGTGTGCCGCTTTATTTGAACAAAAGTTTGATCGATTTTGTTTTACCATTATTTTACATTTTACATTTCAACATTTTATAATCGATTTTCATATCGCTGATGATGCTTGTGTTATTGGAATGCATTATTGGAACAGATAAGGGGGTCGGTTGCGAGTTATTAGATAGGCAATTTAATAGATACGTAATATTTCTATGTTTTTTGCCCCCTCAGTCGGTTTGTTCCCATCATAACAAATTTTGTGTCTATGCGGAACTCATCCTCTTCATCTTCAAGTTCAATCATTTACAGTGAAAGAGAGAAATAATTCTGTAAAGAACCTAAAGGTGGCAAGTCAACGATCTTTGTAAAAAAAAAGATTTTTAAAAAAGATTTGTCTTAGTCGGAATGAAAATGCGGTATCCATTTATTGTTCTGTGTCATACAATCCTCGGATTTTATACTGCCACTATAACTCAGGTTGGAACATATATTCACGCGTCGCATTACATAATGGAAAATCTTGTATTTTCATATTTGAATATTTATGATATATTTTAAACATGTAACAAATATAGGACTACAAAAAGAAAGATAATTCGATCAGTCCCTTTCTTTGAAGTTGAAGAGTTAATACTCTCGATGACTTGGATTCTCGAATCTGAAGTCAAACACTAACATTTAAAGCAGGCATAGGCAACCTCCTTTAGATTTTTAAAGTCTCACCCAATGATGTAAATTAACAGGTAATAACAGTTCACGGTCGCGGGTCGTATTTGCTCACCCCATTTTAAAATATTGCATACTTTATCTGGATTGCTGTTCAATATCTTTTTTCTGTCTTTCGATGAGTCGAATTTATCCCACTAGAAGAGTGAAAGAGATATTAAGATTTTTAGACATAAACTTTCTTAAGGCACGTAATTTGTGTTCTTCTGGTAATAATAGCAGATTATCTGTCAAATATTCATTAGATCTGTGGTTACTTGATTACTTTAAATTTAAAATAAAAATCAGGTCTTTTGAAGCTATTGCTTATGACGTGTGTGTGTGTGTGTGTGTGTGTGTGAGAGAGAGAGAGAGAGAGAGAGAGAGAGAGACTGCCTGCAAAGGGGGTTGCGGAAGAGTTTGAGTTTTCATTCGACTATGTGCGTTCATTGGTCGAAAACTTTGCTCTCCTAACTTCGATTTTGAATTTGTATTGTTCTAGATGGTAACAATTGGTTCAGGCGTGGAATTTCATGTTATGCACTGCTTTCCATATCGGATTTTCTCTTTTGACTTTACCACAATATGTTTGCTTGAGGGCATGTCGTATAAGGATTTTCTAGAATTAATAAGTTGAATAAACCTCTTGGATGTGTAACAATTAATAGTAATAAACAAACTGCGAAGTTGCAACATTTACCGGACGACACAAAACGGTGTTTAAACACAAACTCGGTAGGGGACTTTTGAACACATACCCTTTTCTCTTGATCAGGTGAAGATTTGAACTTAGTAAACCGCTCATGATCCCAACCCCAACTCACGCCCCACCTCTTTGTCTTACAGCGAACGGCGATTTACTGCAAAACAATCAATATCTGACGCAGTCATAATTTCAAAGGATATGCATGTTATTGCCATCCATTCATAATGTGTCCCCACAGTGCTAGTGTTACCACCTTTGGACTAGAAAGTGTTGAACATTTTGCAATTAATTGCCTGCCCTTGTATCGAGATTATCACTGATGCCATGATTGTTAGCACAATTCGACGTAAGCTATGTAAAGGATGTGCTACAGGCTTGGGTCAATCGGTTCCTATCCTGATTGTTTTAGGATGTCCTATGTAAGTCTTTTGTTTCTACTGTGAGTTTTTGTAAGTGTCGTATATGATTCTTTTGTTTTACGAGTGAATTGGGCTCCTACAGGGGCTGCTAAATTCCAAAGTTTGCGCGAGCAGGATGGACGATAGCAAGGGTCTACTAATTGCTTCCAGCGTTCTTCTCGTGCATGACCAATATTAATCCGAAATGATTAATCAAATAAATGCATTATTTATAACTTATGCATTACAGCGATATTGTTTTAACAAAAGCAAAAAACCCAACATCAACAGCAACCAAAAAACCCTGTCAAAATGTTATGTAAAACTAGCTGCCATAAGCTAGCTGCTAGCAACATGATTATATATAAACTTCCAGTCATATAAGCTGGTGTGACATGTGCTGGGGTTAAGTACACAAGAGTATGGAAATGCCATATTAGTGGCAAAACTAGGTTAATACAGCATTCAGACTAACAATGGATGCGGACAACGTTAACAAAAAGGCGCGTTCAGGGGTAAGTTCTATTTGTAACAAAATTGCAATTAATTCTGAGAATTATACAAGTAAACATTTCAATTTGCTAATGATAAAAACTGTGATTGATGGTATTACACTTTGTTGATTGTGAATTCCCAAAGCTTTTGTATTTAATAAAGCTGCTTTTACAAACTTTTTAAAAGTTTCATGATGCTATCATGTTATAAATTACAGCAATTATGCGTGGTGGAAATGTAAAAAAGTTACTTTTCCTAAACATTTGGTTAAAAATATCAGGGATAATATGACTGTACTTTCTTCTCCGCCATGATTTGTTTGCCATAATTGTCTAGTCTGGATAGTTTAAACTGAAGATATGGAATTCTGTGCGAATAGTGTACCGTCCGTCCAAATACTGTATATCCACTCATCCAAAAGGGACAGTTTACATATTTGTTTGGAAAACATCAGTTGTTTAATGGATCGGAGGTTCCATAAAATTATAAACTCCATATTAAATGCATCATTCCAACGATTTGGAATTCAGAAATCCACACGTTGGGATCGAAAAAGTCACCTATATTTGTCTCGATTGATGGTGAATGTCAGTGATGACGCATGCATATGTCGTGCCCTTCTCGGAAAGAAATGAACGGTAATTCATTATTACAGTAGATCCTGGACTCGTTGCCTTACACAGCAATAAATCTCGGCTAAAGTTGACGAAGTCCATTTACTTTAGCGCGTCCTTGGTGGATCTATCAAAGCTGCTGGTGTAAGGGTTCTACTATAACTCGATCAAGTCTCAGTACGGTGACAACATCAAGATGCTATACACGGATGCGGATTCGTTGGTGATGCTCAATACCACCAATGAAGTTTACGATGACACTTGGGCAGCATCGCTCACGTGCGAAGTTGACACCTGTGAGTACCCGAAAGACCATCCCCTGTTAAGCAACGGCAAAAAGAAAGTATTGGGAAGATTTAAGGACTGTACCTGAAATGTACTCGATTGCAGTTGGTTCTGCAATAAACATCAAGAAAGCTAAAGGAGTTCATCAGGTTGTGGCTGTGAAAGATCTCTAGCACAGCATGCACGTGGAGTCTCTTTGGCAATAACGTGACATCACGCATACGATAAATCAAATTTGTCGAAGAAACATCGTATGGGTGTATATCGTTGTGTGAAATTAAGTTTGTCCCCGCTGGATACCAAACAGTTGATTGTCCCTGATAGAATCACCACTTACGCGCAGGGGCACGTGAATATCCATAAATAGACCTTGGTACTAATTCCGTATTCTCGGAAAGGACTTGTAATTCCTGTCGCAAAAATGCTTTATTCGGTGGATCCGCGTAGCGTGGTTGGACTGCAGAGAGGTCTCGCGCCAGATGACAGCCACAGAACATCAGTGTGGTCCGAGGTTATCAATATAATAACGGACCATAACGAATCAGCAGCACGATGTCGTCCAACTTCTAACTTCCCTGGGGTAAACATATTTGGAACCAGATTGTTCTCGACTAAGTCTAACGTGTGTGGATGTGAGACCACTTCGCGGTTCTGGACCGCTTTGTTTGTGGCGGAGACAGTTTTCTGGAGAATCGCCTCAGATGTCTCAACCCGGTCGTACTGGTAATTTCGTTGTTCAACGTTGCTATGACAGCAAAGCCGTGTCACACACTCTCGAGGCCGATCATGAATAAAAAGGTCCAGCCCAAACTGATGTCCGAATAATCAATAGGCATTTGTACAGTTGAACCGTTTCACAATGACCTGATTGCGATGAACACCAGCATGTCCATGACTAGCCCGAACTTGGTGTTCTGCCTAGAACAACTCCGATAAATTCTTTGCACCAGATTTTAGAATCTTTAGACGTCAGAGGCTGTGCTTCCTTGAATCTGTTGTCAACTTCTGAGAATGTTAGTGCATATTTGTACGTACGTGCACGACCGCGTCCACGGCTTGCACTATATCATGTGGGAGGAAAAGGATGTCAGAGCCTGGTGAACTTCGTTGGGTGTCGAAACATTAAAATAACCAAAGGAAATTTTCCTTGTCGCAGGTAAAATAAATCTGCCATAGCGCTTGTTTGGCCATCCACGCTCTGGCGACTCTATTGCTAACGTTTGCCGCGCTCTTTAGCTTTCCAAATGTTGCTTCATTCTATCAATAACCGACGGGATTATATATCGCTGACATGTTGGCCTCCATGTCTGTTATGTCAGTATGTGGTGGGCTTCATTTCGGCGATTTTTTCACCGACAGTCGGTTTCGCAATTGCGTACATGGATGAGATCTCTGTCGACCTTTTTACGGTCACGAATATTATTTGATATTGTATACTCGAGATCATGTCGGTAACATGTAGCATCGACGCGGTTTACCGGTTCCTCTCTGGTTTCGGTCGGTTGTTGGAAACCAGTGGATTATCTAGCTTTGTTCCAGGTCCACAGTTATTGTACCTGGGAGCCTGCGCTCGCCAACTTTCCAACGGCTGCTTCACTGTATAAAGCGGACAGTTTTGCGTTCATGTCTGTTATATCGTTATGTGAAGGGCTTTACCTCCATGTGGAATATTTACCTGCTTTGACATCTCATCTGGCGATTCTTTTTCCGACAGCCGGTCCTGCATTTGCGTTCAAGTCATGAATGAGATCCACATCGGCTTTTCTCCGTATAGGTGTATGTCATCGTTCTCAGTTTTTTTCTGCAAGTCACATTTGGGCTACTAGGTTGTGAAACATAATCTTCATGAGACACCAAACGAATTTCTTTCTTCACTGGTCTTGTTGATTCTGTCATCCTATCAGATTTACCACCATTTTTTCTCTCTCAACCTCTCAGTCTTTCTCTGTAGTGGATGTAGATGGTGTTGAATATGAGGTAATCATATCCTCTTGACGATCGCTAGCACAAACTTGTACTAACAAATTTGGAAAATATTGTATGACACGGATCACTATTGTCGCTTAGTGTCTGCTTTCTCCTTGAAAATGTGTCATCGTTTGATCTTGATTAGAAACTATAATTAGACTCAGTTTTACACACTACTTGAACTCTTTACATTTCACAGTGTATGTGTAAGCCTTCGTTTTCAATTTTCTGTAAGTGCGTTTTGGAGTCTCTCAAATGTGACAATAATTTTAGGGGGACGAACGAATTTCTTTGGGACCGAATCAGGACTCTCATGGTTTTGTGACAGAAGTGGAGTACATTGATGCAGGCTCACTCATGTAGTCTTCGGAATCACTGACATAGATTTGAGCTAACAGTTCGACTCGCGTGCGGGGTGATGGAAGATATAGATGGTGTGATGAATATTAGTTTTTGAAATGTAAAGGATAGTATAATTTGTGAGATTTTGTCTCCTTCTCTTACATTTTAAGCTAAAAGAGGGCGTTTGGATAGTGAGTATGATATAATGGATAGTATAGTGGATATAATGGATAGTACATTTGTGGTGTAAGGGATAGTCTATTTTGTGAAATTTTATCTTATTCATTTGCATTCTAAGCTAACACAGGACGTTTGGAGTGTGTGTGTGTGTGTGTGTGTGTGTGTGTGTGTATGTGTGTGTGTGTGTTGGTCTTTGTCTCTATAAAACTCCCTTTGTCCCTATCAAATTCATTTCACCTACCTACCTACAGTAGCGCGTATTCAGGTCAGCCACTTGCAACACTGTTTCCATTTTTCCCCTAGTGTCCAGTACATTGACGCCATTGAAGCAAGACATTTTAAGGCTATAAATATAGACTTGGGTTTTTCCATAAGACTTTTCACATGTTGTAGCTATAAATAGATAATAGGGTTTTTAAACAGGATCGTCACACAAGTTGAGGCTATAAATATATACTGGTTTTTCCATAGGAATTTCCTACAAGTTGTGACTATAAATAGACACTAGCGTTTTTCCACATAGTAATTTTTGTAGTGTAAGAGATAGTTTATTTTGTGAGATTTTATCTCCTTCTCTTACGTTTTAAGCTAACACGGGGCATTTGGATAGTGAGTATGATTTAATGGAT
>JAECUM010042257.1:0-12454 GCA_016617855.1 Megalonaias nervosa
ATATATATATATATATATATATATATATATATATATATATATGGGGGGATGAAAAATATTTTTTTTCTTCATGTTACCCGCTACCCGCCATAAGCATCAATGTTATGCGAGGCAAGTGTTTGGTTTCATGAAATATTTTCATTCATAAACCTTACAATATTGTATGTAAAAAAATTAAACAAAATTATTTTTAAAAAAATTTCATCCTACTCACATAGATGATGTCCTTTATATATCTGCGTTTTAGTGCGTCAAGGATCGTATTGTTATCAAGATGAGCGAGCTGGGACAGATCATCATCAGAACCATGCATAGTGTCTTCAACACCTTCCCACTCGCTCCCTTCTTTCTCTGCCATGTTATTATTATATCACAGAAACGTTACTGTCACATCATGTCTCTCCGTCGTATGGAATCTGAGAAACAGTTGAAAACCATATTGATGAATGTAGAATATGTTTTCCACTTAGCACAAGAAGGCAGTGCTGTGATCCAGAGGTATCCAAATACAATGATTTGTTCTTCAGACCCAGCCGAGTAGGAGAACTCATTACTCCCTACAAGCAGCCTGGTTCTAGCTTTGCATACTGACTATATATATGTTAGGTTGCCTCAAATAAAGGACTGCAGACAACCAAAGAATTCACACGTTCCAGATGAGTAGCTCTCTATTGACAAGTAATTGAGTATTGGGGTGTTTTACAGTATAGAACAGCCTGTTAGAAGGAAGTCAACGGAGAGAGAAGATGTATATATACTGTACATATGTTTAATATTTTGTATTTTTCAATGCTAGAAACCGACTGACGTTATGTGTGATTAATTCAGGAAAGTAAATGCTTCATAACCTTTGTTTGTATAGCACGACGGTTAGTTTACGGCCGCACAACAGGATAAGTTGGCTTCTTGTTTAAAGACCAACTCGTGATTCTAAACAGGGAAGTAGAAATAATATCGGAATGACAATGTGTATTCAGTATTGCAAAGAATATATGGATCAAAGTCATTTCATGGGCGGTTTTTTGCGGGGGGGGGGGGCGGCTCGAAACGTTTCGTCCAGTTCGTTTTCTTTGCTCCTTTCTTTCTTTCTCTTTTTATTTTACAGTTTTATGTTTACAGTCGTGTTCAGGGAACACTTAAAATGTAGCAGCTTCCGGGTTCCTGGGTGATTCAGGCATCTGCACCCCACATGGGGTTACCTCTGACACATTTCTTGCCTGCTTGCTGATGTCACCCAGAAACGAGTGTAAACGATATATCTGGATTCGCCCCTGCATTGCCTAGCATTTGACTACCTTCAATCGCCCCTGCATTGCCTAGCATTTGACTACCTTCAATCGCCCCTGCATTGCCTAGCATTTGACTACCTTCAATCGCCCCTACATTGCCTAGCATTTGTCTACATTCAAATAGAGTGGTCGGTAAATGGTTGAAAGGCGTCATAGGTTAAAAGAATCCCCATTGCCCTTCCCCCCTCCATACAAATAATAAAAAATACCCACTCTCCCCCCAAAATGCAAAGAATGTTTGGATAAATAATTGCATATAGACGTCATTGTTGGAGTTGTACATGCAGTACTTTAGAAAGATTCTAAATGCGGCGTGATAAAGTGTAAATATTTCGTTTTTCAGGCAATGCTGTATTTAATAACATATACCATTATGCAAAGACAATTGAACTAACTCATACTGTGTATGTGAATATTCACTGGTATCTCTCTATTACTTGCCTGTGAAAGTTCAGTCATTTTGTAAAACGATAGATAGAACGCTATATATTGTTCTCTCGAGAATAGATTTTGTACAACGATCGATAGAGCAATATAGATTGTTCTCGCGAAAATAGTTTTTGTACAATTATTAGGACCAGTTGTGCAAATATTTGTAATAGCAGAATCAGGGACGTACATATATCAGCCTAGTTGGGAATAGAAGGTGGAAATACTTTTGATTATCAGTGTTTTCTCTCTTTATCACCATTGATTAGGATTATCACCTATTAACATATTATCATCAACATGCCACTATACCATAGCTACAGCAAACACTATCACCACATCCACTGTCATTACAATAATCTTATTCTTTGTCATCGTCCCATTACTAGTGACTCAACCCATATTATCATCTCCTCCTTCGCATTCTGATAACAACAATAACAATAACAATAGAAAATATAATAATAATAATAATAATAATAATAATAATAATAATAATAATAATGATAATTATTATTATTATTATTATTATTATTATTATTATTAGTAGTAGTAGTAGTAGTAGTAGTAGTAATAGTATTACAATCATTATCACCATCATCATCACAATCATCGTCATCGTCCTCCTCCTCCTTCTCATCATCTCTTCTTCAGTTTTCATCATTTCTACCGTCTACATGTATTTCGTTCATACTTCGACGGGGTCGAAATTGTTCGCGTATTGGACTTCATGTGATTTTCTTTATTAATTATATAAATAATCATATAAGAGTCTGTTACTAATGTCAACACGTCGCACTAGGCTACAGGGGAGGAAATGACAGACTCAAAGTGGATTCAAGGTGAGAAAACTTCAGAATTGCTTGTAAAAAAATCTCAGAGTTGGATTATATTGTCGAAAAAGACACAGGTTTTTATATCTTAATGAGTGTGACACAGGGAAATCAGACATTATTTTCCTTGTTCCGTTACTCAGTAGTCCCGATGACACATTGCAGCTTTGACGTCTTTATTTAAGAATTTTGTCAGAGCACTTTTGTATTTCCAGAGAAAAGAATCACTTGAAATCAATAATTTGAAGACAATAAAATTCAGCCCAAACTGTCACAACATAATACAATTAAAGTGCCAGAATTTAAGCACAACTGGTAATATTCTGACAGTCACAAGATAATATAGTTTTCTGTTTGACCTCAGGTCACAAATAGCAGCAGAGAGGGTAAACAGACCATTTTGGTTTCGCACATACTTTTTTGTCCCAACTATGAGAAAAAAACTGCTATTCTTTATACTTGTTCTCGTCAACTAACGCAAACAACGAGAACAACTTCGAGGTAGGACCCTCTCTGCTGCTAACAAATGTCTCTTGTGAATTTGCAATTTAACAAATGAACATATTATAATGAACAACTGTAGGTGGTTGTTAAAGACATCTGCAGTCTGCAATAAACGATGTCGTGGAGAATACTGCGCTCCTCATAATCGACTTGTGAAGAAATCTGCTGGTTTGCAAATCTGTACTGGATGTGGATTGGCATCTCGTGCTGTTATTTGTGCAGCGTGTGGTGGTAATAAGTACAGCGCGTTAATATATTATTATCGAAATCGGACTCCACAACGGGGTTTCATTATGGATAATCCTCCTACTGCACGTGAGTATTTACATAATTACGCTAAAGTAACTCCTGTCGTGGTTGATTTTGAAGAAGACCAAAAAATAATAAATGAGCGAGAACAACGAGAAAAACAAAAACAGGATGATCGAAGAAGCAGGACGAATAAAGAAGATCTGTAGAAAATTAAGATGTACCTAGAAGAGTATATATCTAAACAATTCACCCTCTGCTGCTATAAATTAAACAGCCAGTATAAATATTATTAATAAATGAATATTGGAAAACCACATTCAGCTAGATTAGCTCGAGAGCGACTAGAGGCAATTAGAAAATATCTACCCGTCCGTGATTTAGTTAAACAACAACTACAATCACGTTAGGAGTCTCAGGTGGAATTTGCAGAAGGTACAGAACAATTATTTAAACCGATTATCGAACCAACAAAGAAAATTGTTACAGCAACTGAGGCAACACAGAAAGCTCTTGAAACATTGCCTGTTGATATTGCTGGTCATATTCAAGCAGCTCAACCTGGGGCTCAACCACAACCACAACCACAACAACCTAAACTAAGAACTAAGAGAATAGATAAATTTACGCCTGAAGGTATCGCTGCTATCAGGGATCCAAAAAAATTAATTGATATTGCCGCATTTGGATATTATGAAAGACAAAAATATGTAAAACCAGAACATGTTAAATCTCTAAGCTCTGCCAGTTGGATTAAGGATGTATATCGCATCTTTACTGGTATTCCAGAAATTAGATCTAATGAAGATATTATTAATTAAAATGAATTTGATGAGGCTGTACATAAACATGTAGAAGAAAGAGCTAAACAAGTTAAACAACGACTATCACCATCACCACAACGATTACCACAACAGTTATCATCGTCACCACAACGATCACCACAACAATTACAATTTGAATCACCACGATCACCACAACAACAACTAATGGAACAAATAAAACAAAAAAAAACTAGAACAAGATAAACATTTAGAAGAAATGATAAAACGATTTCAATCACCACGACAATCAGTTAGAACAACAGAGGAAGAATGTCAAGATCCTAGCGCAACTGGAAGTGGTTTAGGAAGTGGCCTTATTACTTGTCCTAATAACGTCCTTGCTGATGTTGATCGACTAGAAATCCTCATTGGAGGAAAACGAGCTGGTAATAATTCTCCAGAAATCATTAATGAAGTACCTGATATTTGTAAACGATTTTTTACAGGTGGAATTATGGATATTAATGTATATCGGTCCCTCATTAATGAAATCACCGATGACTACCATAGTGACTAAGTCACTGGATTGAGTATATAATTAAATACAGTTATTATAATAAAATGATCGTACATAGTACTCAACGTGGACCAACCATGGTCAGGGCAGTAAATTCTCGATTACCAGTATACAAAACAACCTACGGAGATGGACTAGGCGATATTGTTCAGGGTCTGTTTAGAAGGATAGCCCCAAAAGCAATACCGATTGCAAAGCAACTGGGAATGAAAGCTATTGATGTTGTTCGTGAAAAAAGTATTGGTGCTGTTGGTGATGTTGCTAGTAAAGCATTCTCAGCAATCAAAGATAGACTAGCACGATTAATACGACGAAAACCTCAACCTGTAAAATTACCTAGCACTGAAGTAATGCCTGCAAATGTCAGTAAAATAATAAATCAAGCTGCTAATCAAAAACTAGCAGAGTTGGCTGATGTACCATTATCAGAAAAAGAAAAAAATATAACCGCTAGTCTGATAGCAGGAAGTGGTCTTCGTTTTAGACGATAATAATTATAATAAAGATGTTCAAACGTATATCTGATCCAGCGTTCGACATGGATGCACCAGTACTCAAGGATGAGTCTGTGCGTGATTATCAATATTATTCTTACGACGCACGAGTTCCAAATCAGCCTGGAAGAATTGAACTTCAGGTTCAAGATACAAGCAGATATTTTCTACCCGCTGAGGCGTTTATTGAAGTAGAGGGCGAAATTTTAAAAGCAGACGATACTGAATACGCCGCTGGTGATGGTGTTAGTTTTGTTAATAATGGTATTATGGCGTTATTCAAAGGTGCAGCATATATCATTGATGGACGAGAGATTGAGGTCTGTCATGAAAACGTCGATGTTGCTACGACAATACTTGGTCTTGCAAGATACAGCGATGATTATTCAGGATCAGCTGGTCCATCAATGATGTTTGTAAAAGATACTTCTAATTTTCCAGAGCATCAGCAATATGAACTAAGACGACCAAGAAACTTCGCCAACAACAATGATGCTGATGTGTGGCCGGTGGTTCATGGTGCTGATCCAGATTTCAACTTAGGATTTAGATCGCGTCGAGCGATGTTAAAAGGTAATAGAAGAATGTTTTCATGCGCAATTCCACTGTCACATATCTTTGGATTCTGTAGAAATGTCAGAAAGGTTATTTTCGGAGCTAAACATACAGTTGTACTTGTACGAAAAGGCACTGACGATGATGCAATATGGCGACCCGCTGGTACTGATCCTGGTAAAGTAATTCTTACAAAACTTTCATTGTGGATGCCAGTGATAACTCCATCAATATCTGAAGAAGACCCGTTGTTATCTTTTATGAGTCAAGGTGGTAAATCAACGTTGTCATGGTTGACTACGACAACAAATTCTTTTCAAAGTAACATTAATGGTTTATTTACTTGGCAAATAGCTTCTCAGCAAGGTGTTTCTGCACCGCGACATATATTTATTGCATTACAAGATGCTGCACGAGTAAACTCACAAAATCTAAGTATTATGATATTTGACGATCTTGGTGTTTCTGAGATTTCATTAAGGATAAATGGACATCAAGAACCTTCTGAAGAAATATTGCTAAATTTTGAAAATAATCATGTAGCACGTGCATATCATCGTCTTATGTCGTTTATGGGGCGTGATCAGAACATTGATACTGGTTTACAAATATCACAGCTAGATTTTACAACATTATATCCGATTTATTACTTTTCGCTGGAACATTTAGATTTAACCAGACAATCAGTAGTTGATATAATTTTTCGAGCCCGTGTGACACGACCAGCAGCTATTGCCAATTACAGAGCAATCGCCGTCATACTCAGCGATAAGACGATGTTACTTGAAGGTGCTGGTGGACGAATGAGAGTCGTTGATGCCCCAGTAGAAAATATGTAACACATAATTAGATCATCTATTATAATTATAATGTCATATCATCACGTTAGTGTTACCCTGACTCCTGGTCAGATTAAAAGGCTACAATCAGCATCAAAAAATAACTGTGGAATAAAAATATCGCTAAAAAAAAGAACAGATGAGCGGTTCAAATAAATTATCGTTGACCGAGCGTCAATTCAGAAACTTCAATGAAGCCAAAAAATCAAATAAAGGTATAAAAATTAATCTTTCTGCGGGAGCTATCAAAGACATCGCTAAGACGGGTGGTATATTTCCACTTCTCGCAGCTATACCAGCATTAATAACCGCTGCAGCACCAGCTGTTGCAAAAGCAGCTGCATTAGGTGCTGTTGGAACCGCTGCTGGAATGACATTAAAGAAAGCAACCGGACAGGGAATAAGAAGAACATCCAAAAAAAAGGGAAGAGGTCTAAGATTACCAGGGACCCCGTATTCTTACGGAAAGGGTCTAAGACTTTCCGGGACAGTTTACTGATATCGCCTATGTCCAATTTTGATTTACTCGACGCTGCTAAAAAAACTAAAAATAAAAAACTTTAGAGGTGTTTTTATGCGCGATCAATTACCTAGAGCTGCTAGCAGTTCTGAAACTGGTATTATTAATCTCGACAAAAACTCTGGACCAGGCACGCATTGGGTTGGATATGCAATTGATCCACGTGGAATTATTTATTTCGATTCATATGGATTAGCGCCACCTAAGGAATTTCTTCATTATGTCAGCAATAATATTGTTCCAATTTGGTATTCAACGTTACCAACACAAACATTAACTGATCCACCAAGATGTGGTCGTGAAGTACTTAATGTACTTGATGATATATCAAAATCAACAAAACCACCTCATAAAGTCGTGCATGAATACACCACATTGTCACATTTAAACAGACATTGATAAATATAATGGTAGATATTTACGGAAGATCTTCTCGCAAAACTCAGCAGCAAGGTGATTTATCTAAATATGCAACTATTGATCAGCTCAGAAATGAAATTGATGATTTATTAAATATTACAAGTGTGGATCAAAATGAAGTCGTTGTTTTTCAGGATAAACAAGGACGATTAAAAACGAGTAATATACAACTGCCAGATGTACTCATACGAATTCCTACTGCAGTTGTTGATAATATCGTGATTTTCTCCGATCAGGGTAAAATACAAGATTCTGATAAGTCAGTTAACGATTTTATCAAGCGAGCTGGTGATTCATTCACGGATTACATTATCATGAATCGAAATAAAATTAGAGACCTTGGAAATCCAACCGTAGATACAGACGCCGCAACAAAAAAATATGTAGATGATCAAGAATCTAAGTACGTGTTAGTCAACAGTGGTATAATGCGTGCATTTCTCAACATGAATAATAATGGTATTAATAATCTTAGAACACCAGAATCTGATTTTGACGCTGCAACGAAGAAATATGTAGACGATAGCAACATTCCTACGACAACTTCGTTAAAAACAATCAATGACGAAATGACCACACTCAGTGTTACTTTTACTAGACATGTACAAACGTTTTTAAATTTTCGTAGAAACATAAACAAATCTGTACATGAATTTTTTGGTGATCCACCAATCGTTGATATAAAACTAGCCGACGTTAACATGAAACTCAATGATATTGATAGTGGAATACCTGACATTGTTCAAAAAACTAATCTGATTAAAATTCCACACGGACAAATTAAAAATATCGTGTACACAGTAGCATTAGGATCAACAACATGGAGACCACAAAATAACACTCTCGAACATACCGCAGAAGTAACTGGGTTATACAGGCTATCCCTGCACGGTTTGGAAATTACTGCGGCAACTTCATTATCACCGAATGTACATCGTAATCCTCTATTAGTAATGCTAACCAAGAACATAAAAGAAATGTTTACGTTAACATCAACGGAAACATCCCCGAGACGTTACTGGTGGTGCCTAGAATTCGTAGCTGAATCTTAATTAAATGACGTTGTTAGTATAATGAATCAAGTGACTGAGTCACTTATCGACGTTCAACGTCACAGACACGCTCAAGTATGTGAGTGTCAAACCAAACTAAAAAATATCATCGACGATTATACAGTATAAGTAAAAAAAATATCGCAGACGTATGGTTGTCATTGATAGAATCGTTTACTCAGTTTCCGCTGCTGTTGCTGGATCCGGATTATTATTATCAACGATAACAATGACAGCGCCTGCAGTTGTAACAATCGTCGTTTCAACGGCAACAACATGCGCAGGTATTTTCAGTATTATCGCTAAGAAGATAACTACATGTACAAATGATAAATTGCACGAGTACATACTAAAATTACACACAGCAGCAGCGGCGTGTTCTAAACTATCATCGTATCTTTCTGCGTATCTCAGCGATGGTAAAATATCTGATGAGGAGTTCGCAACGATAATGAAAACCTACGATGAAGCATTCAGAATCACTGACAATAATCAAGGTGAATTAAATAATAACAATAATAATAATGACTGAGTCTTCAGCAGCGTCGCGAGAATTACTTCAATAGATCGTCACTAATACGACACCGCCAAAAACTACAATGATTTCTTTAAGTTCGACCAACCCTGAATTTAGCGTTAACTTTCCAACCACAATTCCTGCAAAAGAAATAGCATTAGCACAGTTACGGGTTTATTATAGCTGGCCTAATATTAGATCAAAACCATTTGGTGGACTGCAGCCAAATAATTCATCAGTATTCGCAAATAAGAATAAACCTGATGGAACTCCTGATTGGCAAGTAGTTAGTATTCCAACTGGTAGTTATCAAATAGGACAGATCAACGATGAATTCCAACGCAGAATTAAATCCATTACAGGAAAAGAATCCAAAATAGCGATTACTGTTTACGAACCAACTTTATCAGCGGCGATTGAAATAAATTCCCCTGATTTCTCGTAGACATTTATCAAAGTTCCATCAGATCAGTATTAGGATGGCCTGATGTTCCAGACCAAAAGTCAAATGGAATTCCAGAACCAACCAAAAATGAATTTCTCACAACGGAAAAAAAATTCATTAAAGATCCAGAATATCGAAATAAATATCCATGGTCTTATATAACATTTAAATCTGATCCAAGCAACGATAGATATTACTTTACTGATTTCGACGGTCGAAGGACCCCTAAGATAACTAGATCAGCATTTAATTTTATCAGAGACGCCAGGACGAAGATTGAGAGAGAGATTGTTGATGAAGAATTTTTTAAAGAATTTTTAGATCTTCTTAAGCCTGAATACGATAAAAAACTTAATTATTTAAGAAGTTTATTTATTTCATTACCTCAACATTATAGCGATGGTGTAAAAAATCAGATAATCGAGTCAATAAAACATTTAAATAGGATCCTATTTGATTTATACATCGCCAATCGAAGTATTATAAACGCTGCGACTAAACTCGATGGAAATCCTTACACACATAAGAACTTAAGAACTTATTCCTTGATCATTACAAAATAACAGAAAAAGATTTACAAACATTGATAATACCAAATTTAAATAACGCTGAAATGAAGAAAACACTCAATGATGTCATTGATGAATATTTCCCTAAAATATATGCAGCGTGGATAAAAATAACCCCACCACCAGTTATTTTTAAACATAATAATGATCCATACGGTGGAGGCCGTCATATATCGCCAGGCATTGTTAATATAACATCAACGATCGCAGTCAATCTAGTATGTGATGTAATTGATATCAACTATCAAGTAGACCTTGAGAAATCTAGCCAGGCCCAGCAAGGTTATATATTATATGCATTCTCACCTCAAGTGCCTCCCGGGTGGTTAATTGTATCTGAACCAATTAACCCCGTTTATCTACGTGTACATAATCCATTATTGTCGAGAATAAATTTCAAACTTACTGACCAGACAGGATACATTTTGGATCTACGAGGAGAATCACTTAATATTAATTTGTATATACGCTCGTAGAGTAAATATTGCAGTTGTCGTACTTATACTAATGGAACCCAACAGTACATGTGATAGCGCACCAACATTGTTTTTGATAATAATAAGTATTTTTACATATTGTTCGTTTAGCGAATAAATTCTTTTGCAATCGGCGCATTATTCAGAAAATATTATAGATCTGAGAAAATTTACTTGTTTTATGTTATTTTTGCTTATTTTATGTTATTTTTGCTTATTTTATGTTATTTTAGTTGTTTTTTAGTCATTTTTGCTTGTTTTTTGCTTGTTTTTTAGTCAAATTTCTAACCTCGTACGGGTCAAACTCCCAGCGTTTCTCTAAATGATTTTCGTGTTTTTTGACATTTTTACGAAAAAATAACAGATTTCAAGCAAAAAACAGCAAATCATCATTAAAAAACGAGCAAAAAATGATCAAAATTATACACGTTTATGAAGAAAATGTCAAAAAGCACGAAAATCATTTAGAGAAACCCTGTGGCTACTACCCTCAAAGTGCTTCAAAATCTAGTAGATTTTCGTTGATTTTCAGGTATTTTTCATGAAAAAAACGAGATTTTCGAGCAAAAAACCAACAAAAAACGAGATTTTTGAACAAAATCAGCGAATAAAAAAAAAACCACTAAAATATTTTAATCAGCACAACATGCTCTGATTTGTAACAGCTTGTAGAATCCTTGGCAGGTCTCTATCTACACATTTATTATACATTTTCTCTCAAAACGCAGATAAAAATTATTTTTTTCACTGATTTTCTCATGGTAATTGATTATATAATGAAACGCTCTGTCTCTGTAGAGCAAATTAAACGATTATCTCCCTACTAAGTGTTATATTTCAGTCTCTGTACGGACAAGATATATATCGTTTTAAGATAATTATTTAGTGATCTATCTGTTCTCTGTAAGCAATTAGCTGTTAGTGAGGCAACAATTTGTAACAGAGAGAGATATTGATGCATCTTTTGACTGATAACCTTAAATTCACGTCGTTTTATACAATGCGCTGAATCTCAAATCAAGGTTATTTTTAGTTCGTGTAACACATGTATTATTTACGTAACGAACGATATTTGCGGAACCGGTGCATTCATTATATTATTATATGAAAATGCACCGATTCCGCAAGCACAAATCATGATGCAGAATCAGCACATTCATTATATTATTATATGATAAATGTGCTGATTCCGCAAGCACTTATATACCAAGTACGTAGAGTTATTTTTAGCTCTAACACATGTATTTGGACCTTAACGAACGATAACTCATACAGAAAATGTAATGTGCGATTATTTTATTAATTTTGAAAAATTGAAGTAAATTCACGCTACAGTTCTACATTCTATTAGTAATACAAGGCCTGTGAGACAGCGCAAATATTTTATATACTTAAATTTAACTGTATTATTGATAAGAGAATGGTGGCCGAAGAGGTAAGGCGATTGGACGTAGATCGAAGTTCTGCAGACTCTCGCGTATTCGAGTCTCCAAAAATGCTAAAGATATATTATCTTGCATTTGGCGACTGATGATATTTAATTGGGGGGCGCAAGCAACCCTTGAGATTTCATGTACCCCTCACCATGTTGAACAACGTGGTGAGTGTATTTTTGCATTTACCCGGGGTTTGATTTAGAGGGGGGTTTACATGAAATCGTAATGCCTAGACTTTGTGTCTATGCGCTTGCGCCTCCCAAAATAAACAGTAGGGTGATGTGAGCTCGTGACCTTGTGACCTCACTGAAGGGTACCCACATAGGGACATTCAGAAAGAATGTCCGCTGGACCAAAAAGTCTCAATAAGATGCCTGTGGACCATAAGACAGGTCTTAACCATGAAGAGTGCCCATACAAAAAAAAATCAGGCAATAGATGCCATATAAAAAAAGGGACTCTTAGGATCTTATTGGTAAAGGCTTT
>JAECUM010042258.1:0-26795 GCA_016617855.1 Megalonaias nervosa
TATGTGTTGGTATGACATTGGTGTAGTTTATTTAACCTTGACCTTGCCGAGCATTGTCATTAACACGATACGGGCTGTAAACATGTATAGTACTCGCTCATATCACGTGATCCTCCTGCTGTCTTTTAAGTTGTTGTAAAATTGTTTTCCTGCTTAGTTATTGTATTAAGTATCTGATATATTAGCAAAATTGGGAAACAGTGGTACAACATGATAATTTGATGACTTTTAAGGCATTCCATAGTTACAAATAATCCTTTCTAATTATTTCATTGTGGTACAACAGGATAATTATCTCTCAGGTAAGACTTTCCATGCCTATATATAATCCTGGCTAAGTTGTTTCACTGAGATAAAGAAATATAATTATATGACAAGTAACACAATTGATATTTACATATAATAATGCTTAATTATTTAATTGAGGTGCAGTATGATAATGATACGACAGGTAAGACATTCCATACTTACATATCAGCAGGGATTTACAAGGTTTATAAAGGTCAGTTTGCCTGGAACAGTCTGACTGGAAAAAAAATTTACCATCTGAAAATTTGAACTTGCCTAAAACATGATATTCCATCGTGAGTAAAATAAAAATACAAAATATGCTACATTTTAAGGAAATGCCATTATAATTATCGAAGCGTTTGCTTTCTTTATATCTCTTTTAGCACCTTACAACCATATGCCGATTGATAATGTTATTTAAAATTATGTATGTAAATAGTTAGAACAGTTTGTGGAGAGAGAGAGAGAGAGAGAGAGAGAGAGAGAGAGAGAGAGAATTAAAGCAAGTCTGTTTGTAATAATTTTTTTTCTACTCACAACTGAAGGATTTGTGAAAGTTTATTTTATCCATTTATTTAACAATGTTCATATTGTCACTCACATTTAGTGACATGCATCAAAATATTGAGTAATTTGAGAACACTTATTTTGTCCATTGAATTGTTCTCGAAACAGTATGCATCGAGTCTCTTCAAACTATTATGTAAAGAAAATATCATAAACAACCACTGTGGGTGCTACATTTCGTTGCAATCAGTCACGCTTTGAACTAGATCTTCATTGTAGTTAATCGTTGGAGACGACTGCACGTTTCTTTCCAAATACACATCTGTCAAAGAAAATCAGGAGTTGCACTTTTAACAATTAACACCTACTCGCCCCAAAAATGGCGACATGCATCTCCTGAGTGAGAAAATACAAAAAGTACCTTGAAATTGACTACAGGATGGTAATGACACATACAATAGGTAAAAGAAACTGCAGCCAGGTATGCAGAATAGGAACTCACTTCATTAAAACGCCAAATAAAGGTGTTGATATATGTATTTAGTTAGGATCGCATGGTATAAAATTTGCAGAACATAAAAGGTTAGGTATTGAACACAACCCATTGTCAGCTAATTTGTTCGCACAGAGTTACTGTATTTTATCAAGACACCGACGTTCAGTAAAATGTCTTGAAGCTTGCATCCTTCTCTCAATTGTGTGGACTGTTCCGCTGGTCTAAATGGTTAGTACGCCCGCCTCGGATACGAGAGGCTGAGGGATCAAACGCGAACTACTCATACCAAAGACTTATAAAAATCGTACTAACAGCTCTCTCGCGTAGAGCACAACATTTTAGGAGTTAGTGTTAGGATTGGTCGGCCTGATGTCAGGATAATGTGACGGGTGGGACATCATGCAACATGTCTGTGGCATGATGCCATAGTGCGAGACATCTCTATAAACGGCCACACTGCAGACATCGTAGCGATATGACTAATCATTGTGAAAGCTACGTTAAAAAATCTAAATCACACACACACACACACACACACACACAGTTTTGTGGACATGCCTGCTACCTAGTGCCTTGCAAATTTGAGCTTGCCCGAACCAAAATCGACCTTGTTCCTGGAGTCGGGCAAGTGGATTTGTAAATCCCTGCATACTATCTTGGCTAATTGTTTCATTGTGGTAAGGCAGGGTAATTATATGACAGTTAAGACTTTCCATAGATGTATATAATCCTGAATACGAATTGATTCACACATATTATGTGTCAGTTCGCTTTAACTGAATTCTTAAAATAGGGTTTATAAGTTAAAAGTATCTTGTAACATACAGCAACTACAGTATATCTGACCTCTGAACCCCTCTTGTCGACTTATTATTTGTCAGTGATATATATTACATATACCACTATTCATCAAGTTTGTAAATATCTCCACAGCAAATGTGGAGAAAGTTCTGATTAATATATTGTATCTCCCAAACAAAGCGAAAAGATAAAATAGCCATATGTTTATTCCATAATAACCACTGACACGTATCGCCCAAACAAAGCGAAAAGATGAAATAGCTATATGCTTATTCCATAATAACCACTGACACGTATCGCCCAAACAAAGCGAAAAGATGAAATAGCTATATGCTTATTCCATAATAACCACTGACACGTTCTGACAGTCCTATTGAGTTATGTTGCAGCTTAAAGATGGTAAAGCGTAATCTTAAAGTATTGAATGGGCCGTAACTGGATTGTCAAGTGCATGTAATATTTTCCATTATATGACCAGGGACAGTTGTAAAAACTTGTTGAACATTAATGCACTGTGCTTACTCTCAAGCGAAAATATACTTATTAAATAGTGAATATACGTCTGTAAAAGAAAGGTTGGTCTGTTCATCATGTAAGGGCTTATCATCGGAGAATTACAGCAAATTATAACATGAATAATGGCTGACAAATAACATTACCATGTTCGCATTTCTTTTCTTAACTAAGTGTGATTCTGATAACTAGCTTTTCAGGCACTGACGTCCGCAATATTAAAATCGTAAAAGTTAGATATATGAAGGAAATATGCAGCTTTCTGTCTAACATCTAGTATATAAACATTTTTCACATATTGCACTGTTGCATGGCCACAAAACCTGTATAACTGTTTAGAAAATGACTTGTATGGTTTGTCGTTGTAGCTTTCAAGCTGTTACAAACACAGATAAAATCGTTGTTAATTAAGTCATGTTATTTACAGTTGTGTAACAAACAATAGGGATTGTACTTCAAGAATAAAATAAAAAATGTCTGTATCCATATAAGAAGGTGTGTACGTACTGATGGTACAGCAATAGCAGTGACTGGCTTACAGAAGAGACGAATTCATGCTGAATTGATACACATCGATAATTGTCTTTGTTAATATATTTTGTCAAAATCCTGGTCAGAAGTGTTTACAAGATACGTCTATTCCTCAACATGCTTATAAGTTCTGGCATCAGTTCTAAACAAGCACAATGACTTTTTCATCGTAGCCTCTGTTAATCCACATTAATCTCAGACTGATAATGCTTATCTAATCTCATTGAAAGGCCCGCTCCAAACTTGGGGTTTATAACAGGATATAACTAAGTAGTGCTTTCCTTATGTATGGCTCTAAAGTTACTTGGGTAAAATTGTTATATTACTGTTGAAATTAGGACATTACATTATCCATGCCTAAAAGGCCTGAATCACAAATTAGGACATCATATTATCCATGCCTAAAATGCCTGAATCACAAATTAGGACATTATATTATCCATGCCTAAAAGATGTAAATCACAAATTTGGACATTATATTAACAATGCCTAAAAGGCCTGAATCACAAATTAGGACATTATATTATCCATGTCTAAAAGGCCTGAATCACACATTAGGACATTATATTATCCATTGCGAATGTTCTTCTAAATTTGTGACTCTTTTCGTTTCAAACCAGAATAGCTATAGCGATATACAAGAGTCCTTATTCTGTCCATCGTCATCATATAGTACAAGTTTGTCGTCGCTCTTTTCCAAACAAATGACCACCATCCATTTGCAGTAAATTCATCCCGTGGTCTATTTGGATGAAAATGAGCATTGGGCCTCCCAGCTATCCAATATTGACACTAAGTTGGTAATCATGAAACTCTTACTATCAATGCTATTCCTGATTTGTGTGAGGAATAAAATTAATGTCGATCCGAGATCCAATGAGGCCTTTATGGTTGTCATCTTGGAAATAATGTAATTGATACTTCTCCTTCACTTCAATGCTTTCTACAATGTCCTGTTTGCACAATAACCAAAATGTTTGCCTTGATAGATATCCTGAAAGTTATTTTATGGCTGGTTCACATGAATTGATGGTCATATTGGCAAGTGACTTTCACGAGAAATCGAGAGCAATATGTAACTGGTTCATGGTGACAATGATGCTTATCAGACCGGCAGCATGGCCTCATAGTGACCATCTTGAAAATCTTGCTCTTGCTACTTCTCTTACAATTGGTTCTCTAAGAGAATGGGCCAACTCTGATGACAAAAATGATCATTGTTTTGTAAAACAGTTTGAAAACAAGAACCAAATTACCGTTTTGTTACGCATAATATATTTACATACACTATCTTGATAGCCTACACTTTGATATTGCTTTCTTGGTCAAATGTACTTTTCTGACGTGTGACAAAGAAGTTTATACAGTAATTACACGTATCTTGGAATATGAAGTCGAATATATAAGAGCATATGTTTGCTACAAAGTAGTTACAAACGGCAAGTTTCTAAGGAATACACACAGCAGTTACAAATAAATATCGAGCAGAAGAAACTAAATTATCTTGGTTACCTAGAAATTCCTTGTGGCCAGTAGAAACCAACCCCTCCCGGAAAAAAATCTAAAAATAAAACAGCCAAACGACTGTTCAACAGAACTGGTCCACCTTTTTTTAAAAAAATTGTATGCACATAGTGCATATAGTGCAGATCCGATCAGCTTCATGGCCGTTGTTTTGTAAAACAGTTTGAAATCCGGCCGAGTGATACCAAAGACTTAGAAAAATGGTACTAGAAGCTGCCTCGCTTGGCGCTCAGCATTAAGGACTGGTTGGGCCTGGTGTCTGGATAATGTGACTGGGTGGGACATGATGCTACAGTGTTGGACATCACTATAAACTGCCACTCTGCAGATATCGTAGCGATATGACTAAAAACTTGTTAAAGCTACGTTAAAAATCCATATCACACACACACACACACACACACACACACACACACATTGCAAAAAGCAAGTTGACAGTCAGTAGTCTTGCGTTAACTCAGCCTTTAAGATGTTCAGAACTGTGATTATGATTTCACAAACAGGTATGAATGGATCAAAATCTTTGCATCGGACAAATCTGAAAATACTGTGAAAAAATACATATTTCGTGACTTGTTTAAAACACAGTAAGTATAAATTGAACCAAATATAGCTGTATATCCATTTCAGTCTAAACAACTTAGCTCAATTATCCTCAGTCCCTAATATCAGATTTAGTGTGAAATACCACGACAAGAGGACCTGTTTTTACTGTAATTACGTGTACCTTGTAATAGTTCTAATGCAAACATGTAAGGACACGTTTTTGCTACAAAATGTTGTATACTAGTGTTTTTAAGGAACATTAGAGCTGATTTGAATGTTCAACAGTTGAAAAGAAATACAGGACAGAAGGAACCGTCTCATCGTATATATCTATACATTCCGTAAAGCCAGTAGAAACCCATGTTTACCCACCCCCAATAAAAGCATGACAAAAATGAAAAACAAATACGAATTTTTCAAAAGATATATTAAACATTGATCAGAAATGAATAATATTTCGGCTCAATACAGACTGCATGAGGTTATCATCTATCTTCGATAATACTATAACAGAGAAGTTTAAAAACGTTTTAAAAATATAGAACCAATTTTGACTCTTTTTCTACAGAAGGATTCAGTCTAATATTGCATGACTTTTTCTGAATATTGTACTGTTTTAATACTTCGCTGAACATATTATGCCGCACATTACTCTCATCTATCTGAACTCACCAGTGGCCTAGTGGTTCGAGCGTACGCCTCGGATGCGGGTGTTTGCGGGTTCGAATCCCGGCCGCGTCATACCAAAGACTTATAAAAACGGTACTAACAGGTTCCTCGCTAGGCGCTCAGCATTAAGAGGTTAGTGTTAGGAATAGTATGCATGGTGTCAGGCAATCACTATAGACATCACTATAAACTGTCACACTGCAGACATCGTAGCGATATGACTGAAAAATTGTTAAAGCTACGCTAAAAATCCAAATCACACAAATCAATCTCATCTATATTGCATCTATACTGCATCTTTATTCTGTCTTCTTTCACGAACGGCGGTAGCAAGTTTGAAAGGTGAATAGAAAAGATACCCAGATTATTTATTTGCGCCTGGAGGCAGTAAGAAGAAAGGTGACACAATGGGATTCAACTCTCTTCTGGTAGGCTGCTCGCTCCTGTTAGCAATTGGTAAGTTTAGTTATGCATTGAAGAAATGAATCATAGAAAATACTTGCTCAATAATTGATGATAATTGAAACATTAGATCACGACTGAAGAAGCCATTGATTATTTGGATTAATTATTCTTACGATCTCCCAACATGTACACCAAACTTTGAATCCCAGTCTATTAAAATGGATTATCCGAGGGACCGATTTTTCTAAGACATCATCTCCCAATATCATTTTAAACTTGGTCAGTGATAGGGTATCGTTGTAAACGTTGTCTGCAAAGTAATCGCTTCCAATCCGGCACAGCATGTGGGCTTTGACAAGTATATTTTTGAGGATAAATGCACTTAAAAACAGCTACATATAAGATTCATGGCCATTTACGGGGTTGTGAAGAAGGATTAGAGCATTCTTAACAACATACACAATTTGACTCATGCCATAAACCTTTAAGTGTGCTTTCCAGATCGTTAGGTTTTCCCATCAGTGTTAGAGTCATCATTAATCTTGGGATTAGATGAGCAGAAACATGTCAAGAGGATATTTATAATGAGTGGTATGCAATGATAGAATTATATTATGGATACGAGATCTTACAATTAACCTAAGCTACCGGTCTCTTTAATTGAAACTACCAGTAGTGAATGGGGGTAGTATAGCGTCCATTGGAGTTATCATTAACAACACCCCCTGGGGTACTATAGCGTCAAGATTTATAGCGTCAAAAAATCAACCTCGGGTACTATAGCGTCAATAGGAATTTTGTATAGGGACAAGAGGAATGGTACAGGTAGGGTGACGTCACGGTACTGGGCACTTGCAACAATGTAGCAAGGGACTGACCTGAACACACGCAGCTTCCACTCTAGGGAGGGACAAATACAATAGAGAGACAGAGACATATACAACATGACAAAAAAATATTTATAGGCAAGAAAGAATAAAACTTTTCGAGGCATAGGAAGTAGCCCTGAAAAGGGCCTTTGGGTTCTTTTTCTTCTATTGTCTCCATTTTTTCCACCAGCTCTTCACTTTTCCAATAATTCCCTTCTTCTTTTTCTTTTCTTCGTCTGGAATCCAGTCAGGATGTCCCATCTCTCTAAACTTTTCCTGTACCTTCATCCAGTTTTGATTTAGTCTTCAAACTCCTCTTTTCTCTTCCTGTTTTCCTTCTCCTTTCTTTCTTTTGCCCAGATATCTTTTATTTTCGTTATCTCTTCTTTCATCACTTTTCTCATTAGGTCTTCAGATTTCCTTAATTTCTCTAATCCCCACAGGACAAAAGGCCACTCCGTAAGATTTTCGTGCTCTTCTAAAAAGCACCTCACTTGGATGACATTATCAAGTGCTTCCTTCAATGTCCCAACTCTCACATATTTACGATGGATGAAGCCTCTTATTTTTTCCACTTCCTCTTCTATCATTCCTGCCACCTGATCCATGGCTACTTTCAGGCTAGTGACTTGACTGGTCACAAAGTCTTAGCCCTCAACGGAGCCCACGATCAAAATCCTTTCCAGTTTAAGCACTACAGAGTGTCCAAGATCGAAGTCAGTCGCGATGGCAAGACCTTGTGTACCAAACCCTTCGAACCTAACTTTGCCCAGAAGAATTACTTGAGATCGTACTTGTCCCTGTATTAAGCTACCGGACAGCTAGGAACCAACACCAATCACGGCATTTCGTACGAATATTATGTAGGAGGTTACTCTTTGTGGGCTTTTGATTTCACTCCAGAAGAAGGCAGTGACGAGGGACATTTCCACCCTATAGTATCTGGTCAACTGCGTGTGGAACTTCAGTTTGCAGAAGCTCTCACTGAGACGGTAAACGTCATCCTGTATGTCGAATTCGATAACACCATAGAAATCAACAGTTTGAAAGAAGTCACTCTAGACTATTAGACACTATGAAAGACTCTTATCTCTCTTTGAACGGTAGAGAATCTTTGGAAATGGAATGGGAGTATACCGTGAAAGCAGAACCCCAAGAAAAAGACGAAGACGAAGAGAACGAGGAAGTCACGTCCAGATGGCCAGAACAAAAACAACATTTAGTGTCCTGTTTTGCTAACCACATGGCGGATAAAATTACGGAATTGACCAAGAAAGATTGTTATTGATGTCAAAAAGATCATATCAGTCAAATTCAACACGATAAATGTCTGATGATGAGTCAAGAAGAAATATTGGACGAGTATCTGGACGAAGCTTGGAGTCTCATCTCAGAAGAAGCAGTGTTGCATTAGTGGTATAAAGGCTTGCGTGATCTTTCCTTCCCTCCACTGTCTACTCTAGAGATCTATCGCATCGAAGCACTCTTAGCTCAGAGTGAGGAGACGAAACGAAGAAATGGTTACTTATCAGAGATTTTCAAGCAAAAAGTCAGAATTGAATTGTTGACCTATCATTACCTGTGAGGAAAAAAAATGGATACCTGGGAACTTTATTACATTTTGAATAACAGTTCTTATACTGCTTCTTGGAATCCTGTCGTGTGTGCTAAAGATGAACTACCTCATCGCAAACCTCAAGACCATCAAGCTTATGTCATCAACACAGACGACAGTCACCTCCCAGAAATCCACTGGGTAGCCGTCTGCTTCTCTAAGGAGGGTTGTGTGGAGTATTTTGATTCGTATGGATTACCCCCTTTGGAAGACGATATCATTGACTTTATAAGAAGAAATGCCCAGATGAGACGATTCAATAATGTGAAATTACAAGGCACAGATTCCATGGTGTGTGGACAATATTGTGTGTATTTTCTTCATCAACGCAGTCTTGGATATCCATTAGAAAATTTAGTGACTTATTTTGATCGTCAATCTTCTAGAAACGATGAGAAAGTAGATTGATGGTTTTGTGACCATTATGGTTATCTTTTGTCTTTAGCTAGGAAACGTGGTGTACATCAATGGCCTCATGACTACCATCAGTGGAAATCTCATATGATTTCGCAACGTTGTCAATCTTGTCAAAAATAATTTGTTTGATGTTATTGTTACTTGTTACTTGTTAGTTGTTGGTTGAATAAAAAATGTTGTGTTTTGAACAAAATGTGTCTGTCGTTTGTTTTCAAACAATTTTATCATTACAAATGCACTTTGACTTCTCTCTATCCCTCACCATGACATGAGCTATCATAGCGTTCCGACTCAACAAAAATTCATTTGGGATGTTTTCTATCGCCTCCACGTTTGAACCATATAAAGCGGGTTGGTCTCCAGTCTGGTCATCCACTGCTGACTCGTCAACCTATGAACATGCCTTCCAGACTAGCCAAGCTAAACGAAACTTACATCAATTTACATCGTGTCAGGCTAAACCTAATACCTAAGCCTGAAGGGATAGAGAATGCCAGGATGTTATCAATAGCCCAAGACCTGATAGAAGAGGTCTTCGGAGATGAAATCAAGAAAGAACATGAAGAATGGACAGAGAAGTACAGACTTCAGAAGCAGAGAGAACAGCAACAGCAGCAGCAACAGCAGCAGCAAGAACCAGACAGAGGTTGTGTGGACTGTAGAGTAGATACCAAGGAATTATCTTTCTCTTTCCGCAGAAGCAGGCCGTATCGTATAGGAAAGCCTGTCACTAGACGGGGACGCAATCTTAGTAGAAAAAGATTACCATCACTCTCCGTTAACAAAAACAAAACAGCCCTTTTCAGGGCTATCCCAATACTCTAGAAAAGAGATACTAATTCAATTGCCAAAAGATTCGCGTGTTTGTATGTTAAAATAATAGAAGTATGTCTATAAGCACTTCGGTTCTTTTGTCAGTAAAAAATCCACCCTTTGTTTCTCTGTCTTGTCAAATCGTGAATGTCTGTGTTTGTAAGTAAAAAGTAAAAACGTCAACGTGAATGCTTCTTTTAGGTCCGTGTGTTCCATGTTTTTGGGGGTTATGGTAAGTTTTGGGGTAGGGGATGTTTTCCTTCTCGTCCGTGCTCCAGGAATATAAAGCAGAGCACTCGTCAGTCTGGCTACCCATCGTTAACCTGTTAACTTCGAAGAAAATGAGCAGACTAACCAAACTATTGGAACTCCAGATGCACCTGGAGCATACCAGGCGCCTACTAGATGATTTGGCTATGGAGGCGGTGCAGGAGGAAGCAAGAATAAAAGAGGAGGAAGAGAAGAGGAAAAAGAAGAAAGAGAAGACGGAAAGGATCCTGCCACACCTCATAATGAGACCTCAGTGTGAGGTCAAACCTGAGGTAAGGACACCTCCACAAGCACTACTACCACAACGACAGCCACAGCCACAACCAGAACCACAACCACTACCAGCAGTACAACTTCATCCACGGTTGTGGTATAGGAGACGGATGGAAGCCTTCACTATCCCAGAGGCGAAAGATTGGGATAGTGAAGCAACTCAAGCTCCGTCTGCGCTCCCAACCACACACTTCAATTGGGAGCAGGACTGGAGCCGCCGTTGCGTCTGTGGGGCCAGACCTGGTAGATGCCACCATTACCCAAGTGCAATTGGAGTTAAAGAAAAAACAGCCCTTCTCAGGGCTAACCAAATCTCAAGAAAAAAAGAGACTATTCAAGTTGCCAATTTGTATGAATGTGGAGTAGTGTGACTATAAACACTCACTCGTTTACAGGCGTGTGTGTGTGTGTGTGTGTGTGTGTGTGTGTGTGTGTTTCTTCTCTTCCTTCGTTTGTGTGGATAGTATATATGGTATGTTTTATACGTTCTCGTACGTTTGTGTGGATAGTATAGTGTGTATGCTTTATGCATTCGCGTCCGTTTGTGTGGATAGTAGATATGGGTGTGGTTTTTTTCTTCTCTTCCTTCGTTTGTGTGGATAGTATGTATGGTATGTTTTATGCGTTCTCGTACGTTTGTGTAGATAGTAGATAATATGTGAAGTAAGTGTAAGGGATGTTTTCGTTCACGTCCGTACTTGACGTATATAACGCGGAACGCTCGTCAGTCTGGCTACCCGCGTTGACTAGTCAACATAAGATGGAATTGCTTAACAAGTTAAGAAACAGTTATTTTTGGACGATGGATGTAGCCTACGTTGTGAAAAGGCTAGAACAGGAATGGAACTATCCAGACAGCTAAGACTTTGTGACCAGTCAAGTCACTAGCCTGACGATACCAACGATTAAACGTTTGGATAACTGTCCTTGGAACAGATGATCTTCTATCTTGGATCGGAGTCCAGCAGCAATGGTGAACGTTTTCACTTCTACGCGTCGTATCGGATACTTGGCGGTTGTTCTGCTCAATGTGTGACTGATGTCGTTTCCCGCTTTAGGTAACACTTCTACACGACGCACGTAAAGTCTGGCTTCTTGGATGATGGTTTTGTACTCGTTGACATTAGCCATCAAATGGAAAGTGACACTGCTGCGATTGAGCCTCAGGCGAATATCCACTCCGTTGAGCAAATACTTGTCTTGCAACCACATGTCCAAATGCAAACGATCCATCAGTTCTAAACTACGAACTTGCAGGATTTTCTTTCGACGGTCGTTAAAGCCTACATTGTGCGGATTGTCATCTGCTGTCAGGGCTGTGTCGTTAAACGTGTTCTCACCTGCGGTGTCAGGTTTCCAAACCACTCAAGCATCCAGTTGAGTGTTCTTGGCCTCTTTTCCGTACGCCAAGAGATTTTCCAGGTACGCTTGGTAAGGGTAAGTATCCATGTTACTGCTGACCAGTTTGTTATTCAAGTACAAATCCACTTCGCTGAACAAGGAATGCATGAAATTGTTGACGGGAGCTACTCTAGCATCGTCTCCCGGATTGGTGTTGACCGTTTTGATCACTTTCAGTTTCAGGTACAAGTAACTGGTATTCAGATCGAGATAATCTTCGGACTGTCCTTTGATTTCAAACTCGATGGGAGCTGAATCCGTCAAAGAGGAGACGTGATGAAATTCGACCAATTGGGATTCTTGCATCGTCATCATAGTGGGTAGCATGGCAAACAGATCCAGTTCCGATTTGGAACAAGCGCAAGGCTCTCGGTGCATCATTTTCTCTCTGTGATGTTTCTTAATAATGAAAAACATCTAAGTCTCGGGTTTTCTTTTCTTAGTCTTTCTAGCTCTGGGAGTGTGAAGTCCTCTCAAGGGGTGTCTTCGTCGTCTTTTTCTGCCTTGTCCTTGCTGTGTCGTCAGGGAAGCAGGAATGCCTGACTCGACAGCGTCCAAGGCATTTATAGGAGTTTCTCGTCGGCCCAAAAGGTCTTTGCCCGTTTGAAGCAAAACATTTTTGCCTGCTCTTAAGAAAGCTTCTTCGGGGTTTTGTTTGTCAATGATGACATTTTGGAGAAATTCTTTACCTTGCGTCAACGCGGCATCTTTCAAGGCATGCAATCCCCGTGTCACCATCGGTTTCAAAACGGGAATCACTGTACGAAAGGCTGATTTTAGCATATCTCCTAAACCATGTCCTCGTTGTCGAGCGACTCATTGGTACACAGGATATATTACTGACAGGGAGTTAGGGTAATCGTTTTCGAAAATGGAGTTTCACTGTGACTTTCCCTTTGGTAAATGAAATATTTTGTCCTAGATCTCCTTTTATAGTAATGTTGACATTGTCGAAATAGGACTTACTGACGGGCAAATAGTGAGGATGTACAAATTCGCAGTGAACGTGATAGGTGTTTCCACCTTCCTCGTCAACATTCGTGGCAGACTCCACTTTGAAAGGAATGACACGCAGTAACGGTACAGAGGTGTGTCCTACCACGTTGTACTCAGCCACATTGGAGTACACAAAAATCAAATTCAGTCCTTGGTTCATTTCTACAGGGAATCTAAAATATTTCGCAAAATCCGAGTTACTGGTCACGGCTGGTATTTTGGTTTCCACCTTGATCAACTTAGGGTCTCCAACCAAAATGTCATACAATCCAGGACAAAATGTAATGGCCAATACTTTGCCCTCTGAAAATTTCATCAGTAGGCGACGAGCTATTCTGTGGTACTCGATCGTGACACTTTTTCTGGTTCTCTCCAAGGCTTTGACAAACACGTCATTGAACCTGTCAGCAATGGCGTTCGCCAAATGTTGACCACTAAAATAATAGCCTGAGAGAATTTTCAACCGATAAGTGGTTCGTTTTGTTTTGGGGTCTTATGATTTCATAGAGTCAGCTACACTGCCGCGTTCATCCGAGGTTTGTTGAAATTGCTCGTCATGAACCTCCACCGTAAAGGTGTTTTGATTTTCGATGATGTTTTTGATTTGTGTTGGGTGAATCATTTTCACCAAAGCCACTTCCCAATTGGCTTCGTGATCCATTTGGATGGCCTGAGGTAATCTGGCTGTGTAACATCACAAAGTGTTATTGGGAAACACTCCATGGAACTGTCAATGGGTAACGTTAAGTAAAATTGGTTATTCATAATTCCAGAGTTCTAGTGTCCGAGGGGTCATTGGAAGTCAGAGGAGTGTCTAAAAGAGGATTGTTGTGATTGGATTAATGACTGTTGGAAGGGTGACTAACGTAGGATACAAGACTCCCGTTGTTGTTGTTCCCGTTCGTGGAATATTTCAGGGACGGATTGGGGAGAAGGTAACCGATGCAACTGCTGAGTAAAATGGTCCACAATTGTTTGTCTCCTTGTTGCAAACTCAGATTGGCAATGGCAGCACCGATGACACAATACAGCACAAAGATTTGACAGAAAAGACGATTTGCGTTTTAGGCACACTTTCTCCACACCACACCCACAAGGGTTGTTTTTGTAGATCTTGCACAGAAAAACTGGGCGAAGGAGTGGTCACTGCAGTAGCTGAGGCTGTATTGAAGGGCATGATGGTCACTTCTTTTATTAGTCGATGATTTGCGAAGCGTCGATCCAAGAGTCAAAACTGGGAGGGTATCCTTTCTAACGTACTTTGACTTCTTTGACACGTTTGTTTCCTACTTTTCGGATTCTTCGATCGAGTATGCTTTCGATCTCGTACACTTCGTCTTCTTTTTTGGTCACACGTTGTAACTCGGGAAAGTAAAACGTTCCTTTTAACACTTCTCCGTTCATGTCTTCAAATTTATAGACTGGAGAGTGACACGAAAGAATTCGGTGGTCCAATTGGGTAAGTAACCTTTGTCGAAAGTGCGTTTGGTTTTGCCAATACGCACCCAATCTCCTGCCACCAATACTCCAGCTTTCTTAGGGACAGTCACCGTCGGGGACGTACCAAACAGACGCTCAAAGACGGTGACTTCGTTGTCGGGAGTCACATCTTGAGGGGCACGTCGGATTCATCGATGGTAAGATTGGTTGTACGCTTGGACGAGGTGTGGTAAGACGTCGATATACTTGAGAGTGTGTTGATGCGTAAAATATTTCCACATGCGTTCTTTCAAGGTGCGTTGAAAACGTACCACGATGCTGGCTTTGGTTTCGGGATTCTCGGTGGCGAAAAAATGTATGTCACGTTACTTCAATTCTTTTTGGAAAGCTTGGTTTAGAAAATCGGTGCCTTTGTCGGTTTGCCATCGAAGAGGGTGACGACCGCTTTGTTTCAACACCAGTTTGAGGGCTCGCACTAACTCACTGCTCGATTTGGAAATCAATGGCACGACCCAAGCAAATTTGGAAAAGACGTCGATGACACAAAACAAATATTTGTAGCTACGATTGTAGGTGGCCAAATGAGAGACATCGGCTAAATCAGCTTGCCATTGATGATCGATGCCCTCCACTCGGGTGCGACTTCTGGAAAATTTTCGTCGAATGGGTTTGTGTAAGGTGTACGTGGCTTGTTTTTGTAACCATCGTTGCACATGAGGTAAACGGATACTTTTCAGTCAAGTTTTGGCAGCACTATACAATTTCTGAACTCCTCCGTAACCTGCAGGATGGGCTGGATCGTAGTAAATGCTGGCTAACACCTTCTCCATGTTTTAATAAGTGATCCACTCTTCGCTGATGGTAATCTGAAGTGGTTTAGAAACGGCTTTACGTGTCCGATGTGCCACAGGAGTAGAAGTCGGAAGTAGTTTTGGTGGTGGTGGTGGCGGTGGCGGTAATGGAATGGCTTTTGTCTTCTTTTCTTGTTTCACTTCTGGTTTCCCTTCTTTCTTTTTCACTTCTGTCGAAGGTGGAGTGGACATCATCTTTTTAACCCAAGCTTTAAGTTCTTCTCGTTGCGATGTAGGGGGAGGGGTCAACAAGGACGCTGCAATCTTACTAGGGATGGGAGCTGCTGACGGTGTTTGAAAGACTTCTCGTGTCTCTTCTTCCTCGGGCATACGTGAGGCTGCCTTTGTCTTGACCGCTGGAGGTGGTAGTGGTGGTGGTGAACTTTTCATCAAGACCTTAAAATCTTTCAGAGCGGGTAGAGCTGTTTCGTGTAAAGCTTTCTGGTGAAAGAGTTGCAGTCGTTTCAACAATTGACCGTACCGTTGAGACTTTTCCGTTTCTGACAAATAGCTGAGATCCATCAACGATTGCAATTCGTGTTGTAACTGGGACATCTCGGTCAAATGAGGATTGGGAGGCAAATGCGGGGTCCGTTGTTCTTGCCAACGATGGTATTCCATCCATCGCTTGTAAGGCACTAAAGCCAGTTTACGTCCTTCCATCAGATTTCACGGGTCACGTCTAAGATCTTTTGACTCCAGAGGTCCCTTTTATCCTCTTGGTCTTTTATCTTGGAATTAGGGCGGGTATAATATGTACCATCGCACTCAGTATAGTTTTTGCTACATTGGTAATAAGTCCTAACAGGGGTAAAAATCCTTCGCGTTGCACCAACATCTTTTTCTTTTAACGAATAGGTATTTTCTTTTGGACCATTTGGCGAAGAACGTGTCGATGTTTGGCTAAGCATTTGTTCTGATGTTTAGAGAAAGGTATTGTTCCTTTCAAGACGTTCAGACAAGATTCGCTCACCGTATCGATGACATCTTTGGAGGCGGTTTGAAAGAGTTGTTTTCACATGGGTGGAGGAGCTTTGGACAGGACAGACAACATGCCCAATGTTTGACTAAACGAGGAGGCAGTCCTTTCCTTTTCTTTCATTTGGGGATAGAAGAAGGATGCCTTTTGCGGGGTGACATCTTTGTTTGTTGATTCCGGGGCACACACCAAAAAAATACACTAACGTCGATGACTTGTCACACAGCCTTTTATCCTTTTTTGCGCTATCGCTTCGTCATAAAGGTGACGATGAGTTTTCCAAAATCGCCAAAGAATCCTCCTCTTTGGTGGCTCCTCTTTTTGTTTGGACGAGTGTGTCTTTCCTGGGGGTGACGTCGATGTTTGGCTAAGCGTTTTATCGTATGACATGACTGTCTTTTTCCTTTTACTTTCTGGACAGGAGAACGACGATGAGGGAACAACTTTTGGTGCACAAAAAATACACTGACATCCATGGCTCGACATGCGTCTTTTCATCTTATTTGTTTTGGAGCCTGACCTTTAACCTTGTGGTAAAATCATTGGCTATCTTGTCGAATTCAAAGAAAGGGCCAAAGAAACCTCTCTTTTCGTGGCTTCTCCTTTTCTTCGGACGAATGTGTCTTTTCTGAGGGTGACGTCGATTCTTGGTTAAGCGCTTTTTACGATAACGTGACTGTCTTTTTCGTTTTCCTTTTCCTTTTTTGACAGAATAAGGAACACGATGGTAACGGTGTGCACTTCTTGGACGGGATATCTTTTTGCGTGCAGCAGCACAAAAACACTGATCCGTATTGCTTGCGTGGGGTCTTTTTTATACTGGTATGCGTCGCCACTGATTGTCTTTACGTCGTATCAACTTGATGACAGGCAACACACGTCGTGGAGGAGTTCGCAACGGACTAAATTGGGTCATTTCTTGCTTGGACAAATCCAGTATACTCTGTAACACGCCCGATCTTTCTTGGACTTTAATTTTGGGGGCAGGTACTTTCTGAGCAGCGGCCATTGCCGCTAAAGAGGAAGAGGTTGTCTCCACTTGAGGTCGTGGCTTGCGAATGTAAGGTTGCGTCCTGGCGTCAGTGCCTCTTTTGCGAATAGAAGCTGTTTTTTGTGGGCTTTTCTTTTTCTTTTTCTGTGGCTGTGACCTGGTCTTGACACCGTTGCTCTTTTTCTTTTTCTTCTGGGTACGTCGGGGAGTGACTTTTTTCTTGGGAACAACGTTGGGAGCATTGGGATCCCATTTTAAGAGGGAGCGAATGATGACACCTCCTAGAAAACCGCTACCTCCAGGTCACAAAATGATTTGCTTTTACTTTGAGTGTCAATGCGAGGATCGGCGAGTTGCGTCAAGGCAACTTTGTTTCTGTCAAAAAACGTTTGGTTTGATGTGAAATCTGAATGATGCCTTGCAGTAATTGACGTGCTGTCACAGTAAACCATTGTAAGACTTCTTTGAGACTAGCGTCTAAGACACGAGCACGTATTTGTGGATTGTTTTCGTGACTGATGCCGTACAAGGCACGAATCAGTTTGACGGGAAGATGATACTGAAGGGACGTCATGTTGACGATGAGTGAGACAGAGTCAAAGTGACCGAGGTTTTTATAGATTTTTTGGATGGATGTGGTTATGGTTAAGTCGACGACGGGGACGTGTACACAACAGGCCCTCCGTCTTGGCACCAGTGGTGAAACAGATGTGTACGAAATCGCAAATAATCGGGAGTAAATAAGCGTGTGGGGTTTGAGTGGCATCGTCGTCCGCATGAATCAGCCAAGGCGTTCCTAACTGTTTGATTAACACTTGCACTTGCGATTTATCTCTAGGGCTTTTAAACAAGACCACGTAATGAACTTTGAGACTGATGGTGCGATGGGCTTTACTTTGTTGAAACAAATTGTGAGTGATGTAAATGACACTGGCATTACGATGATGCCCTTTGCGAGTAAACTAGAGTTTAATTTCTTCTTTGTTTTCTCCTAACATGTCGTCAAAGATGACCAGATGGGTTTGACTATGGTCAGACACGATCCCTTCGTCTTCACCAGGAATGCCTTCTACAAACACGATGGAATCGGCTTGACTTTCTCGCAGAAGGCTGTACGCCGATTGCCTCTCTTTGTAACGCCACAGGATGCGTTGAGGGGATGGTCGATAAAATGATGTTTATGTTCGATCAAACGTTTGACAAATTAGATTTTGCCTGATCCGCTCGGTTCAGCAATGAGCATGTTAAAGGGATGGCGAAGATACTAGGCCTCCCAACTAGCACGATCTAAGTGTTCGTCAATGAATTTGAAAGTGGAGGAAGAGGGAGCAGAGACAGTAGAGGTAGCCATAATAGTAGCAGTACAAGGAAAATATCAGTTTTGACACAAAGACAGACAAGACAAGAGTTTTTATACTTTTTTCAGGACACGTTTATTGTCATCTTTAAATCTGAACAACACGAAAGACAAAAATACATAAAAGCCAAATGGTTAAATACATGAATAAAAGAAACATCAAAACAATCAAAATGGAATATAAACAAGTCTCTGTACAACATTTGTGGTGATCAAGAGGTGGTGTCCTAGGGACAGTGTGTAATGTTCTTAAAGTCTCCACACTCGTTGGTACAGTCACACAGGGGATGTTAATGACGGTCCTGTCCTGTTCTGAAGGGTGTGGTTCTTCTTCTTCTGGTACTGTCACTAACAGGTTTAAAAGTTACATTTTTCACGAACGTTTTAATTGTTTAGGATTACAAATCTTTTTCATAGTGTGCCACTTCTTTAGTCCAAGCCTCGAAACCCCAACTTTTCCAGTCACGTACATCTTTCCAGTGAGGGCGTAAGTCACAAGATACACACACATCGTCGTACACATCTTCAGTACCTAAAAGTTCACGAATCTTGTTTTCCCGTAGAGGTAGAGAAGTATCGAGACGAAAGCGCAAAGCTTTGAGCAGAATGAGTCTCTCGTGTACATTTAAAAGGAACACTTTCATTCTTTTTGGAATGGTATGTACTGTTCGTAAAGAGTCCACAAAGAATCAGCTGGTAAACGAAATCCCAAAAAGCAAGTCACTAAGACACACACTACACGTCGACCCCAATTCAATGGACACAGTTCTCGTAATAGCTGTTGGTAATCCTCCACTGTTTGAATAGTGTCATTGATTTCCTTCCACGGAATCTGTAGTATCACAAATGATAAAGGTCGTGGCATCGTACTCCGTTTTTATACCTCTTTCTCTTACCTCAAACACTTCTTCTAGAGGGAAAGTAATGGACGTAGTGAGTAATTTCTGACCACTGCCATTCCAGGAAAAGGTCAAGAATGTCAATAAAATCTTCAAATGTAAATAGTCTAAAGCGGAATATTAGGATGAACGCACTCTTGATCCAGAGAAATCGGACTTGTTTGTTAACTTTTGTCAATTTCCTCTTGTGAATTTCTCGACTCAAAAGTTCTACAGTCACTAATTGAGATTTGGCTCTGGCAAGTCCCTGCCAAATGTCCTTGTAGATCTTCTCTTGCAATTCGTTTGGTAATGTTTGAATATTATTTTCTACATGGGGTTTAAATACTTGTCTAGGGGTTGTCCAATGTTTGACTCCTAGCCAAGCAGCTGGTTTCTTAAACGACATGGTATGCCCACTTCAACGATGAGGTCCCACTAAAGGTAGGTAGTGACAATATGGAGAACATCGAGCATGTTCCAGGTAAGCGCAATCTTTCTTCTCCCACTCGTGAAGTGACACACCGTAACTGAAGCACTTGATTTTATCCCCTTCGCCCAAGTAGATAAATCCAGCTCTAGCTAATTCTTCGGGGGTAGGTCCTCCCAGATATTTTGGCCATTTTCCTCGGAAGGTTTGAATCCGACTTTCATAGTCGCAGTATTCAGGCAAACGCACAGGGAACGAATATTCGTCTTTCACAGGTTCATTTCGATGAGGGTACGGTGAAATATGCAGGAGTTTGCTCAGTTTTACATGACATCCGTAGGGTTTTAGCCGCATGGTTTCATAATGATGACATCCACCATGAAAACCAGTAAAGTGAAAAGGTGTGCGATAACGAGTGGCATCGCTTTCGCATCCATCAGGTTTGACACGCACAGCATCACTTTCCATGGTAGGTACAGTCGTAGCAAAATTTCCATGATGTGGTACTGAATCGCTGAGGTCATAGCGTACGGCATCCCTGCCATCGCAAGGAACAGCATCGTACTCGAGTTTGCTCTTGCTTGATACTTGGTGTTTGAAACTATTCATCTTTCGCGCTTGGCGTTTGTAGCGACAATGAACTATCGGTCTTGGACGTTGTTCGTTTTTAGATGCTGGCCAATATCGACTTGACTGTAGGGTAAAGTGAAGTTATTGGGAAGCCGTACTCGTTTCTGGTACACGATTTGATAGACTTCTTCCAAGGGCCTGCTGACGATTTGGTGTGTGGGTAAACGTACAATCTTGTGCGGTTCGTAGGTGGTCACTTTAAAATTTCCATCATGTCCATACTGCAAGGCTTCTTTCAAGACACCAAAGTTCACCAGTTGACTGGTGCGATATCTTAGAGTCAATCCTATCAATTTGCACTCCGTGTGCACTTCTCCTTGTTTGTCTCAGTATTCGTAGCCGTAATTTTTGGGACCGCCATTTGCAAAACTTAGAATCTTATCGTCGGGATGCTCGTCCGTCCAGGCTCCTAAACGGTCTCCTTGGATGATAGGGTGAGGTTGACCCAGGCGAGCGATGTAGATGCAACTGTCCATGTCAAAATACAACACACGATCTCCTAACAGTTCTAAAGCTTTGTACAGTTTTAAGCGAGCATAGGCTGTCATGTAAGCCGCAATGATGACATTTCCAAATTCGTCGGCTTCTACAAAATCCAGTTTTTCTTCGTAATTGACTAAGATCAGGTCCTCAAGATGGACGTCCACGTGTTTCATGTATTTAGTTTTGTCGTGAATCATCTGGAAGTAGCGAGAAGGTTCCGTCAAATACTCCGTCTTGGGTAAACACGGTCGTTGTGCCATTTTACCCCACAAGCAATTTAACATCACTTTGGCAAACGATCGCCTTCCTTCGTTTTTCTCGATGTGGTCTAAAATGATGCCTTCCTGCTCCCAGTATTTCTCTTTGAATTTCTTTTGGTCTTCGGTTGTGTGGCAGCAGGAAGGATAGCCACTGGCTTCTTGTTTCAGTTTCAAAAGGTCATCCACGTAGTCTGCGAAAATGCCTTTCCGAGTCTAGTCGCCCTTGTGATACTGTTCTGTCTTGGGAAAGTGGTAAATTTCGTACACTTCTAACAGTTGGTATCCCAGGTCTAGAGCTTTAAACAATTCCACGCTGACCCAGGTTCCCGTCAAGGCGCGTTCTTCCTGGGTGTGCTGACAAGGTCGGTCTTGGTTGCACGTTTCGGCACAAGTACGGCACAAGGGAAACATCAGTTTTCCTTCGCGATGGTGAGGTAAAACGGGATGGTACAAGTTCGTGGGAGGCAAGACTTTGCACTTGATCAATCCTTCGTATTGGCGAATGTTGTCCACGTCGATGTGTTCTGTCAGCAATTGCGGGTGCCCTGTGGTAAAGCGACAATATTTGCACACGTAAGGATACAGATAACACACGTCCAAGTATTTGATTTCCTCTCCTTTCTCTTCGTCGGCTTGGTCTAGCAAACAGGTGGCATTCGTTCGTCCTCCATACAAACTGTCCCTTGGGTTCAGTGGGACCAGCAGCGTTTAACTTTCCACGATGCGTTTAAACTCGGGATCGGTTTTCAATCGCTGATCGTACTCGTGTTCCCACATTTCTACCACTTGGTATCCTTGCTCTTCTAACTTCAAGCTTCGCTGACAAGTGGCCTGGTACAAGTCTTCCATCGTCCGTTGCAAAAAACTGATTTGTCGTGTTACGTTGAGGGTAGCAGATGGGACATCTGTGAAAAAGCACCATTAAACTCGTACACAATCTCGGGGTTTTCTAAGTCCCAGCCATCTACCGAATACCTTCCGATGGTATTTTCGCCTCCTCCGTTGCGAGCGTGTTGGATCCATTTGTCCTCCTTGTCGCACAAGTAATGTACCCAGCGTAGGGCTTTGACCGAGTATTGACTTTTGACAAAGTTCGTCGTTTGAGGACTTATGACAGCTAGGGTGTTTTCGGCATGAATCGTTGGCGGTACACTAAGGAACACACTTTGGCAATGGTGCAGGCTTCTTTCAAAGGATCGATCCCTCCGTGTTCCATGAACAGTTCTCGAAATTTTCCACAGCAACGCCGTAAAATGTCCACGTCGGAACGACAATATTTTAGCATTTGTTCCTGAAAGTCGAAAGTGTCCGAGGCATGAGTCTGGTACCATGCGTAGAAAGCTTCTCGTTGTTCGGTACGCATGTTGTCAGGGTCGTAGTAGTGAGCCTCAGGCAAATGGGGTAGAACGGCATGTTGATTGGCTTCGGTATTGAAAAAGTGCGGAAAATAGCCATTGGCCATGTCTGTCATTCCATACGTTTTAGGCATTCGGCTCAAAGGCATATCCAAGTAACTCATCGAATCTTTAAACTGCACTTGAACCACTCGCATGAAAATGATTTTGGCTCCGTTCAAAGTCAATATAGGACGTTCGGTACTTTGTTCCGTATAGTATCTCAAAAGAAACTGTCCATCGTATCCCGAGAAATTGTGAGCCATCACCGTGGCATAGCGATGAAAATCTCCGTAACGTTCGATGTCTTCTTGGCTCCACGTCTCGTCGATAGGGTTTAAAATCCATTCGGCGAAATCGGCTAGCGTGTTTGATCCCCTAAAGATTTTTTCACGTCCTCCAGGAATCTTGCTACAGTGAAGGCAATGAGTAAAGATGGGCTCTTGGATGCACTTCTCGCACGCTCGGCGAGCCACGAAGAAATTAGGAATGTGAATGCCAGTCTCTTGCATGCATTCGAAATCGAAAAAATGAAATTTCCTTTCTTCTTGTCATCTTCTTCCTCTTCACGTTTGGAATGGTATTTTTGAATGTAGCATTCGTGTTCCATGTCCAAGATTTGGCGACAAATGTAACATCGTTTCTTTCCTGAACAGACGTACTCCTTGGCACTGTTAGTGCGTATGCCTTGTCCACAAGTAGGGCCCAATCTCAGGAGTTGACAAGCACTTTTCGGCTGTGAACCTTGCGTCTTTAGATGTTGTTGGTAACAGTTAGGGCTGACAAACGTGCGCTGACCAGCTGGGTAATGCACTCGTTCTTGTCCTTGGTCCAGACAGGGCTTAGAGGCTAAACATCCCTCACATTTCGATCCGCAATGCTTGTGTTGCTCTTTATTGTTATAGCCATAGTCACATTTCTCACAGTAATAACTATATGACAGGAATGCAGTGATACTAGTAATGGCATCAAAATGTTCATCGTGATGATAGACATGAATGTATTTTCTGTGTTTGAAATATTTGCCTCGAAACAACAGCGGTCCGCGCACTTCTTGAGGGTGCACTTTCAAGGTGTAACGTGGAGCCAAGACGTCTTGCAATTGTTGCATTTCAGGAATGCCACAGGGCGTGTCGTTAGTTAGCCCCGCTTGCTGAAACAGGAGTTCTACTTCTCTTTGTTGTTTGGCTCGGTCCGATTGTTGAATAGTTTTCCAGGCTCTTTTCCATTCTGTCGTGTCGTTCTTGTCGGCATACGTTCGTCCCACCACGATGGCACGGGCTAAACACATCTTGTCTTGAGGGTTATTAATTTGAACGATGCTGCGCTTGATGCTGCGAAGATTGTCTACCAAGAACACCTTTTTGCCGTGTCCTGTCCCTTAGTGAAGAGAAACGTGGGTCATGAACAGTGTCGCTTTTCCATAGGTGATGTGAAACTTGTCGTTCGATTGTTGTACGTGTTGAATCTTGTCCATGACTTTGGAAGGTGTCAATTCTGCTGGGCCGCTAAACTCGATCCAAACGGGGGACTTCAAGCTGTCGTGATGAATGGAAAGTCTCAAGCGATCGTCTTCTTTGGCTTCACATTGCTGTTTCAGTGTGGTTAACAAAGAATTCCACACATCGGTGATGAACCCTTCTCCTTTCTACAATGGTACGTCTGACCTGAAATCTTTAAACTTCACCGTGTACGTGTAGGCTGTGGTTCTAAATTTTCTAGAGGAGCGTTTGTCCGTCTCTCGAATGTGGTAGTACTTTTCAGGGTTTACTGGTGGTGATGGGCTTTGACTTGGTGTAGACTCTCTGGGCCTAGATTTTGGCTCACTCATCTCATCTTCAAAATCACTGGCATGAATTTGAGCCAAGACTTCAGCTACTGTGCGAGGCGATAAATCACGTTTCTGCCTCTTACTTCTCCTTTCGTTACAAAATGATGCGATCGTTTCATCGTGACTGCAAAAAGTCAATGACTACATTTGAAACGCCACGGACCCCTATATATATCCATGTCAGACCAATGTATATATAAAGGGCTGTTACCTTCCGTCTCAGTATTCATTTTGCTCTCAAGCCGACCAGCACGATGGAAGAACCCACACAGATCGCACCTCTCATCAGAGCTTTGCGAGGTGTCGTACGAAAGTTTTCTTCAGACAAGCCGACGGACTACTCTCCCTCCTTTCGAGATAAAAGTCAAGATACTTGTTATATCTGTCAGTGGAAAGAGCATTGGGTGACAGAATGTCCAGACCGTCAAAAAAGCAAGGCCAGTGTCAAAAGAGACAAGAGACAGGATACCTGTTATCATTGTCAAGAGAAAGGACATTGATCTTCAGAGTGTCCTAAGAAAGAATAGGAGCAGGAGGAGGACGAGGAGAAAAAGAGTTGCTCTCGGCAAAGGAAGAACCCCGACACGTTCAGAAAGAGAAGACAGAAAAGAAAAGAAGACGAGAAAAATGTGAGGAAGAGAAGGAGGAAAAAACTGTGAAAGGGAAGAAATTCAAATTCCAGAGAGAGTGGAGAAAAACAGATACAGAAGAAGTCTATGAACTTTTTAAAAAAGTGTTGTGTTGTGTTATGTTGTGATATTGGATTGTAAACATTTGTACCAGAATAAACCAAACTGAAAAAACGTAAGTGTCTCTTGGGTTTGATTGTTTAGAATAATAAGAACCTACACTCACGCACTCACAATACGTACATCATGGGTTAAAAAAAAAAAAAAAAAAGGGATTTTGAGTTTTAATTGATTTTATCAAAATGAATAGTGTCTTTTTTCGAAAAAGTGAGTGGCCCTGAAAAGGGCTTTTGGGTGTTTGTATTTTAAAAACAAACAAACTCAGGAACGAGAAGCAATCAGCTTTAACTGCCTTAAATCTTTGTCACGGCCAAGGCCTACTTGTGGACTTGCTCCTGTCGATGATTTGGTAGAAATCACTAGGGGTGGTATCTCAGGTGTAGTAACCGGGTTGGACTGTTTGGCTCAGGAAGGTCTTTTTCTCTTGGGTCGTAATAAAGAAGTATGATACATTTGTTTCAGACTTCTTAACTCTGCCAAAATGTCGAAGAGTACCGTTACCGTTTGAAGTTCACTATTCTCCTTCTTTCCTAGACCTTGTTTCTTCTCTACTGTTTCTTCTTCCTGTCGTTTCCTTCTTGCGTCGTCTTCTTCTCGCTGTTGCTGTTCAAGGAGAAATGCTTGTTCTGCCTCTTTCTGCTGTTGTAAAAATTTCTCCAATTCTTCTTTCTGTCTCTGTTTAAAATCCTCTACGTGTGGTAAAGAAGGGAAAGATGGCGAAGGTACTGGTACCGGAACAAATTCTTGCGAAGAGAGAAAATCTACTAAATCCCAATTAAAATCGACCTCTTCTGGAAGGAACGCTGTGTTAACTTTGGTAGCCACTGCTATGCCATCGCTTTTCGTCTCCAAAGCCGGTGCACCCCAATTCATCGTCTTTTTAGTTTCAGTCATGTTTCACAAAACAATGTCGCATCGATTCACTGCGCACAGACGCTAGCGCACCTATATAGGGAATGTGACGTCACAGGTAGCTCTCTTCGGATTGGACGAGAGACTCCGCTAAGTGACTGAATTTTGTAACGCGTGTTGTCATTGGTGAACAATTTCAATCCATTTCGATCCGGCCTTCCACTATAAATAAACGCGGTTCACTTCACCTGTTCTCGTCACAAGATATGGACCAACTTAGAATCGTCTACCCTCCTATCGTCGATGCTGTTCAACCCGGACTATCCCATGTATGTTAGATCATCATGGGCAATTACCCAGATTACTGATGCAGCCCTTTGGAAACGAAGGATCTATGTGGAAAGACAAGGTTGTCTGAAGCGAGTCCTCATCTACGGTCCAGAGGTTAGACAAAGTTTCAGAAAGAGAAGAAGATCAGTGCGATGCCCTCTATGGTAACGAACTGGTGTTAACAGAAAACCCAAAGGCCCTTTCCAGGGCCACTTCCTATGCCTCGAAAAGATTTATTCTTTCTTGCCTAACAAAAATTTTTAGTCGATTTTATATTTTATGTTTAGTGGTTTAGTGTAAACGACTTACTCCTTACCTAAAAACTTTTTTGGTCGATTTTATATCTATCTATCTATCTATCTATCTATCTATCTATCTATATATATATATATATATATATATG
>JAECUM010042259.1:0-20194 GCA_016617855.1 Megalonaias nervosa
ACTTTCATTTTGCATGATTAATGAATTGCGCTAAAACAAACTCATTCCTGTGGCCTTTAAGACTGTGATACTGACCTTAACGTTAATATTTATGACAAATTTTAATAAGGGTATGCATTAGAGCTGGATACCATGAAAATGTTTGTACCGCGATATTTTTGAACTTACCGCGATACGTACCAAGGTATACCAAATTCATATTAGGCTTCAGCAATTTCATGTCCTGGGGCCAGGGGTGTGACACTTTTTTCTGAAATTTCCGTCAGTCAATGGCTGGAAAGATATCTTATTTTATTTATTGCAAAATAACACCAAATTATATCCATTGTATTATTTCTTCTTTTTTTATTTAAAAAAATATAATATATTAAGAGACAAAAGAAAATAAAATATCTCAGCTCAACAGAAAATCGCAGACCCCTCTCCGAAAATTGAATGGTCAGTACCATATACTAGATGTGTATGTTAATTGTTGCACAAGTTGTAATCAAAGAACTGTAATTAAGTGGGGTGGTTAAGCTTACACTACAGCTGCTGACACCCTGCAAAAGAAATTGTGTTGATGTCAAAGAGCTTGTCGATACAAATGGAAAGTGTTGACACTGAAGCCTTCAATTTAATAGCTACACTCTTGATATAATAGGCAAGTAAATCTTTTGTGGGATGCCAGCACCCGGACAAAATATTTATCGGAGAGGGCCTTTAAACGTAAAACACGCACTCAATATTTAGACACCACACCATTATCCTTATTTTAAAGTACCGAGCATAAAAAAATACATATAAAACAAAAATAAAGACAAAAGATAAATGCAAAGATCAAAATTTGGATCAAAACCTGTATTTTTAAAGGGACAAAGACCTCCTTAGCTGGAACATCATCACGGGGTGCATCTAATGATACAGTGGCTGCTTCGATTGGTCGCCTCTTCTGAAATGTAGGACAGCACATCAGGCATCTATACCCCCTGAACAACGGGGGAAAATGTGTGTGTGTGTGTGTGTGTGTGTGTGTGTGTTTCTTTTATAAAACATTAGCAATTAAAATAATAAATATTAGTAAACTTTTTAGTTCTGTACTGCAGAAATTTCTGTATAATTTAATTTTAACCAAAATATGGACACTCATGACATTGCTAATGAAAGTGCTGCCATTCTAATTTTCGTTAGACAAAGGGGCAGTTCTTTGAGAGACATAATTTCCAGGATATGTTTTATTTGTGAACCGATTTTCATGTCATTGGTTTTATTTACATTTCAAATTTCAGTCATGCAAAAATGTGTTTAAAATGCACGTACGTATGTCTTTTTCTCGACAATGACTAATATTCAAATTTCAATTCCTGTCCGATTTTTGTCTGTATGTATGTTTGCATTTTATTTAGGAGTCCATCTTCTTAAAATTGTGAACAAAAACCTCCATGAAAAAATTAGTTAAATTTAAAATAGACCAACAACATATGTATATTATTTATATTGAATGTCATCGAATATTGCCAGAAAATAGGTGGCTAGAGATGGTAGAGTCTCGGACTATTGAGATGCGACCTTGCGTTGAGCGTATCTCTTATCTGATCTCACCCTGTCGAAAGGCGGGAGAACATGTTAATTAAATACGCGCCACCGCGGTCGTGGTATCAGTGCCTCTGATAGCCGCATTGAAGTTCGATTTTAGTCTTATTGGCGGAAATTTCGATACCACTGACACTAAGCTGAAACAGCACTTCTGCTTTCTTCGTGGGTTATTAGAACATAACAAGACGTAACGTAAAAACTAACAAAGCTAGCTGGTGACCAACATCCCTGCAGTTTCTGAATCGAAAGTACTCGAAGTGTGTGTCTGTGCGTGCATGTGTGTTTTGAAAGTAATATCAACGTCGGGGACGTTAAGGGGAAGGAATTGGTACCGCACATTATTTGTAAACAAATTCATGGAAAAAGTGTAAATATAAAAAAATGCTATCATTAGAAAAGTACTGCGTCTGATTTTTGGGGGGTTGACAAAAACTTATCACTTATACAATTGTCGCGAAAGCAAATGTCTATAACAGTGATATCATTCATGAAACTGTTTTGTCGATTAAGATAGGAGCTAGATTAATACACTCGAAATGGAATTCTATATCTCATATACGACAACTCAGACAACTTGTTGTCTTGTAGGGGCGGTTTAGTTGGTGAGTATATGAAAGCTCAGTAATTAAAACATCGTTCGTATTTTCAGACTACAGGAATGTGTTCCTTATCTGGTCGCTCTGCTCCAGTTACAGTATTTGGGTAAATTGATGTTGGGAAAATTCCCTGGACACTCACTCATTACTAATTGGCTGCTAATTGACAGGAGTTATTAAGCAATGTCCAACCGACCTACAAAATGGACCGAAGATACAAGGTCAGTCAGACATAGGGATGTGAGAAGCTGACGATGTCGGAGTTACTAACGTTTGCGGAGGGGGTGGGGTGGTGGTGGTGGTGGGCATATGTCCCCCTCCCCCAGATTTCACCTCTAAACATGTTTTGGCCTACATCCCTTAAACTTAATAACTGACCACTACATGTTTGACCCCTCCCCCGCCCTGAAAATAATTCTGCGGGTGCCCCTGCACCCTTGTGACACCCTTGGTACGGCCGGTGGAGAGTTAGGGAAGTGTTTCCATCAAGATATGAAATAAAGAAATTCTTCATTTGCATCAGCGATATTTTGAATTTCTTCTGATTTTGGGGGCAAAATGTTGTAGTCTGAATCAGCGAATCTACCTGATAATCAAGGAGATATCACGTGTAGGTGGTACCGTGACCCAATAGACTATAATGACAAGAGTACAATGGACTATTATTATTCAGTTATCATTTCCCGATGGAACTGTCTCTTGCAGTGTTGTCTGGTGGGTATGGCACCCTAGCTTAAGACTCTATGTACCCCACCAAACAACACCAGAGAACATCAGTTCCCATGGGAGAAGGCTTTAATGATTCAGTATTTCACAAAAATTAATGTGACGTCATACGGCGCGTGACACTAGTGTCCTCTGAAACAGATCGAGTAACGAGCCAAGGTGGCATGCATATTATTCGTGTCAGAAAATGCCATATTTGTATGCGAAGCATGATACAATTTTGGATCATTCAAAAATTGGATGAAGAGAAGTGAAGAAAAAAAAATCGTCCGAAATTGTCACGGATACTTGTAATGTTGAACATAATGGTAAAATGTATATACTTGTTTTAAAATTAAACTTTCTATATAGTATATAATATTTTATATACAACTTCTGAGTAGGTCAGAATTCAACATTGTCCACAATGAGAATTTTGCGTCATGCAGATATACGGTGATAACTTATATAGGTCAAGGTCAGGCCAAGTGTGTGTGTGTGTGTGTGTGTGTGTGTGTGTGTGTGTGTGTGTGTGTTCCAAAATTTCAAAAGGGCCCTGAGCTTCCTCGAAATTCACCAGAGCAAAAGTCTAATGTGCCTGTTTACTCAAAGTGTACATAATACCAAAGAAACAGGCGCAAGAATTAAACCATGGTCAAATTTCAAGTCACAAGTGACTGTACGTTTGTGTGTGTATGCTTTTTTGGGGGGAGGGGATTATAGCCTGGAGGTCCAGAAACCCCGAAACTCCTTTCCCCAATCTAGATACGTCCTTCTGTACAAGACGAACAGTAAATAGGTATTTGGTTTAATAAAACTTCGAAGAACAATGCAACATATTATTGGCTTTCTCGGACAAGAATCTTGCATGAGTTCTTAAAATTATTTTTGATACGTACAGTTTTAAAATGCAAACTCTATTCTTCTCGTTGATTAACTCATAATTAACTGCAGGGAGGAATAAAATCATGTATGCTTCCGATTCTCATATTCCTTCCCGCCTGCGATCTTGTCAAAGACGACGTCTGCAAATTGACGTGATGTTCAATCTTAAAACACACACACACACACACAATTGATCGGGTAAATCCTATTTAAGGGCTCATATTTCCAGATTTCCAAATGATGAACTGAGACCTGTGGTCTTAATGCGTGTTTGTGCCAGACACTTCTACTACCGACAGATGCTACCGACTGAAATGCACGTGCACTATGCATGGGCCAATCGGGCTGCAAGAGCGACTCCCGCGGCGTCTTAAATAATCAATTGACACTACGAGCGCTCACTATAGTCGCAGATTCCTTTAACACAATAATGATCGAGTCTGAATCTTCACAGTCCATTTGGCCATTCAGTTGATTCCAATAATGGAAACACTCCTATAATAATAGCTGTGCTGTTTCTTCTTAGATCGTGTAAAGAAATGGCGGTAATATTGAACATAAATGGAGACTTGTTCACAGAAAAAAATCTAATCCCCGATAAAGCCCCAGGTTAAGTGAAGCATGCAAATGTAGTGTTGACGACATATTTTTCTACTTTAAGAATTGCTGGGACGTGTATTAGTCCCGTGCCTGGTTACACACAGAACGACATGAGAGGCTAAAATGAAGTCGAGTCTTTGCGTGATGTGACGCTTACAACGTGATTAAGTCGAGTGTTCAGGGATTTCTGGCTAATCCTTTGAGTGCCGGAGAAACACATACACACACGTATATAAAAGAGATTCCGTCATATATTTGAACGTAAAGGAATATGCACCATACAAGAACACAGTACACAGCTGCAAAGGACAATAGTGACACTTTCTTGAAAGAAACTCAAATCGTGCGATTATTTAATGAATATTTACCTTACTGGAAAAACATAACGAATTAAGGTAAACTAAATATTTAGCATCTTTAAATCTATTTGACTTTTTATGGTTCCTGAAACGAATGACACTGAATGTTATTTTGAGGAGTGATCCGGAGAAAAACGAATCAAACGGTATTGCCGTGTGAAAAAAGGAAATATTAGTAGGGCTTGACATAAAAAAATGTTTAATGCACATGCTAACATTTAAAGAAAGTCCGCTGTGGAGATTGCCTCTTTGTGATACGGTAAAACCCTTCCTTTTTTGTAGGAAAACTAAATCAAAATGAAAGAATTGTTTGACTTGATACTGGAGGTAGTCGTGCAATGGAGGTAAAATTATAGGAAATCAATAACTGGAGAGAAATTAGAAAGATAGCTGAATGGAAGTAAGATTACCGATAAAAGAAATGTTGCGCTGGATAGACAGACAGACAGACAGACAGACAAACAGATAGATAGATAGATAGATAGATAGATAGATAGATAGATAGATAGATAGATAGATAGATAAATTGTATAGGCGAAACACCAGAGGTTTAAATAAAATTTAAAAAATTGTATTTGTGCTTAATGAAATTTTCAAGGCCATGATATAATCTCTTTATCTTTTTCAAACTTGTAAACCTATTTTGCCTGCTTTTTCAAAAACAAAATGGGTTGGAGACAAATTCTGACAAAATTTAAAATTTGTTCTTCAGTTATTTAATCACTTTTGGGGAGGTTCTATCATCTTGGAGAATTCAATGCTGCTTCTTCAAATGAATATAAACAAAACATAATTAGACGAATCATTAATAAAATGAGTGAATGAATGAATATATGCGTACATCTATTTAAGCAAGGAGTCGATTTGATATAAATATTTCCCTGTCATCAAAGTAGATCTTTTTGCTTCGTCACAGACTTATATAGATCCATTTGTATGAAGTGTAGTTCCATCCTTGCATCCTTTTTGTTACTATTACGGAATAAATACACAGGGGAGCCTTCTCAGTTTTGTTCATCATTTTAAATAAACTTAAATAGGACACATATGACAGTGAAAATAAATAATATGAAAACCATTAATAATACAACCATCCATTTTACAGTGGCTGTCATAATATAATATAATATAATATAATATAATATAATATAATATAATATAATATAATATAATATAATATAATATAATATAACATAACATAACATAACATAATATAATATAATATAATGCAATGTAATGTAAATATTATAATATAATGTAATAATATAATATAATATAATATAATATAATATAATATAATATAATATAATATAATATAATATTATGCAAGAGATATATAACGATCAGAATTTAGGAAAAATCACGTAATTACATAGGAACTTCCAGCACAATCGTTATAAATGTGAGGAAGAATATCTGTAAAATTGTAAGATCTTGTAACTGTTGCTTTCCCCTTTTTACTGTGTTTGTCAATGATTTTTATTACAAAGGCTAGCACAGTGAGCAATTGAAAGCTTATTGCCTGCCTTGAAATCACTTGAGAAAATTCTATGTTTACTTGGAAACACTCTCAATTACTTCACAGCTTCATAAAAGCAATTGTAACCACTTCTCATTTTGAACAAACTGTCTAGAAAAATACAGCAATCAACGTCATACAAGGCTAACCGAGACTCTTCAAAAAGCAGGTGCGTTCCGGTGAAAAAAATGCCCGAAGCAAGGTCTACCGGTTGAATGTATTTGACGACAAATTAGTTTAAATGAGAACAATTAACCCGACAGATTGAATGGCAGAACAATTGGAAGAGTGCATTAAAAATAGCTATGTACTTAATGGTTGTTCAAGGGAATCAATTGTAGCAAGTGAATAGGATCTTGTAAGCAATTTGTTGGAATGGGATTTGATAGGTTGGAATCATTTGAAGTGGTAATACCGTGTTGGAATGTTTTGATGGGCTATATTAGATACTGTAAAACCTAGTGGTGGATATTTTAATCAGACACGTGCTTAATTCTACAGAATCACTACAATAATGGGTTATAAAATCCGCCTCCAATTGCCTATCCCTATATTAAGCCCTTACGCTGATGACTGGAAAATAGGCAGAACTATAAAAATGTGCAAAAGACAAAAGGTAATAGAAATTTTAGTTCATCTAATAATAGCAGTTTACGAATTCTAACACAGGTGCGAAGTTTCGTAGTGATGTAAGGGATGGAAGAGATGTCTTCAGACGTAGTAATTTACGTGTATTGCCTGCAGCAAAGCCACTGCAAGAGGGTAAGGCACACAGGGTTCCATTTATACTTTTCAAATACCAGAATGGTGAGACAACAAAGTCAACATATACTTTTATACATACGACTACTGTTCTTTTCTGGTTGTTAAAAATTCGAGCCCCGACGACTTTAGATAAAAAATGTGACAGAACATCGTGCATTTTTATTTTTATTTTCAGAATGTAATAGTTAATAAAAAATATCTGGAATATGCAGTTGTCTGTTATTAAGAGAGAATTCACGTCGAAAAGCTATAATAATAATAATAATAATAATAATAATAATAATAATATGATCATCATCATCGTCGTCGTCGTCGTTGTCGTCGTCGTCGTCATCATCATCGCTCAAGAACAACAACAGTAAAAACAAAATCATCGTCCTCGTTGTCTTTATCATTAATAACATAAAATTCAATTGCACCGACTTATTTTCATGCACAGCTGCACAACAAGCATCTCATAGAAGTTGATTCCATGTACATATGCTTATACCATTTATCTTATTTTGGCAATTTACCTATGTGTTCCCTTTCCTCTGTAATGGGTTAAACTTAGTCAAAATTCATAAATGCGCTGGTTATTTCAACTACCAGTTTGCGGCCTATAATGCAAAACTTCAGGCATAAATCTCACTTATGTCATTATGTTAAAAATGTTTTTGTTTTTTTTTCGTTCTTTTTTTCCTTTTTCTTTTCTTTTTTTTTTGTTTGCGAATCCGACGTTCTACCAACTGAGCTTCAGCAGCTCTCCAAATTTGAAAGCACTAATCACATCTTAAAAATATTTCTTTGTTTCCGTATTCCAGTTGCTATCATTGGAAAGGTGCGGGAAGAGATTGTGCAGAGATTTTAGTGCATGTTATATTAACCAAATATTTCATGTACACATATAGAAATTATATATTTTTATGTATATAAAATATTATATTAGTATTGATTCATTGATCAAGACGTTTGTGTATATGTTGTTGTTGTTGTTGTTGTTGTAGGATTTAACGCCATTTTTCAGCACAAGATAGGTTGTACATGGCGGCCAGTATAAATGGTGAAAGAAGAACCCGGGAAAACCCCGGAATGAACCACCGACCCACGAGAAGCTACTGGCAAGCTTTCTCGTGTACCATAAACAAAGCTTTTATAAAATTATATCTTGCTATTTTACAAGTAACGGAATGTATGTATGTCTGTCTGTATGCGTATGTATGTATGTATGTATGTATGTATGTATGTATGTATGTGTGTACAACATATCGCGTTCAACATGTCAGAAGCTTTAGTTGTGACCGAGCATTTTAAAACTGAAATGAAATGAACACACGTGCCGACTAGCTACATACTTTCGTAATGAGTGATGTCAGCTGCTTTGTTCCACAAAGACACGAATTAGCAAGTAACATTTTGCTCGTACATCATTTATCATGGGGTCTGCATTGATGATGGTATACATAAATGTGATGAAAATCCGCCAATCCAGCTAGTGAATTATCTCCCTTTCCTTACTGGATCGCATTTTTTCGCAACATATGCGTCTGAATTGTTCTTCCACAATCTTGCTGTTTTTTTTCTCTCTTTCGGTAGAGCACTAAAGTGCATCGTAAGTAGAAAAGTGACGAGTTTATCACTGTACAATAAGCCTCATTCATTCAAATCAGAGTCCCACATTCCATCTCGAGTGATTTTCGTTGTAACTCTGCTTTCAAAACCTGATGTTTAATCAAAAAGGCACAATTTTATGCTAATGTTATGATTATATGTCATATTTTCAATATGTAAGGTTAGGACTTACTTCAGGGCGGGTCAATGAATTCACTTTTTCCGAGACTAATTCTATAATCAATTCCATTGGTATCTAATTTAATACCTTAAAATCGAAAAGCTTCCAGTAATGGTTGGCTGATTACGATATATCGTATCAAGTAAAGTCATTAAAATCCGCATCAGTTAAATTTACTCTTGTCACATCCATCTTTCATCCCTAGGTGGCGCCATTGATGGACACACCAGGGGGCGCTGTGATTTAGAGTCGCGATGTCATTCTGACAGGCGTATCCGTTTGATCGCTGTTTTTCAATATTTTAGCAACACAATATATACTTCATACTTTTCGTATCAATCTCTCTCTACGTTTCCTACCTGTCAAAACTTCGATTTTAACTGATATTCTTCTCCTTCAAGCGAAAGGCGAATTAAAGCAGTGTTTCAAAGTTGCGGGGCACACTGGGATTTTGTTTACAAGCCAACTGTGTCATGGACATTAACATGAAATAGAAACATATGGTGATATCTGTTCATTAGGTGACTTGAATATTGAATTTATTTGGGGCTAATATTTTATTAAACTGGTAGCACAAATATGATTGGAAATGGAATACATTGAAGCAATTATTATGATATTGTTTTCATGTCAGCCAGTCGTCCAATGGATTCTCCCGAGATCACATTTTAGTTTAATTTTACCTGTATTAGTAGGCATTTTCTTTTCTCTCTTTTTTTTAGATATGTATCTACTTAATTTGTATGTCTTTGTATGATAATCCATGCCAATATATTGGTATCAAAACAATAGAGGAGTAACGAGAAAACAGCTCCAATCATAAAAAATTTTCAAAACAAGAGAATACTACATAAATCGGTAAAACTATCACTTTAATTGGATAAAAAAGAAAAAAGGTTACAGTTTCTAAGATTAGGATATTAGGATGAACGGAACTAAAATACAGATAGTAATAGTGTCCATTATATGTTTTATCCGCGTTTAGCAGAAATTTACGTTATGTACATGCAATTCAAAGGGTATTATTAACATTGGATGAAACTGACATGTGTACGACAGAAAAAGAAATACACTGAATCGTGTGGAGGAAACAACCTCGGTTTAAAAAGCACATACTCAGTTAGATTGTCGACTTTTATTGTCAGTTGACAGGTTAGAAATCCTTTATAGATTTCTTTAACAATCCCGAACAAATTACATTTAGATTATGTGGTATATTTACGTTGCCAGACAAAAATAATTTACATCCATTGGAACGGTTTCACGTTGAAGAGACGCAACTAATTCCTGGGGAAATAATAATAAGTAGACTTGATTTTTGCACAATTACACTTGGATGTTAAAGAAACACCTCTATGACCAAAGACAAAAATGGTGGTCTCCCGAGTGTCCTTCATTGGTAGGTTTCGGTGTTTCAGTGTACAAAGGAAAACATAACAAAGCAGTGAATAATTAAAAAAATAATCTCGAAGAAGAGAAATATATTGTACACTAGAAATACATTTATAGCTATAGAAGTTTGCGTTTAGCTAGATTGGAAACGATAGATATGCGTTCAGCTAGATTGAAAATGATAAATACACTGACCAGGACTAGAAACAGGGAGACAAGAAGGAAAACATATAATAAATTTGGAATAAAAAGGAGCGAAGAGCGAAGTGGATTGTAGCTTCGTTTGTAATTTTACAAACATATTGCAAGCATATTAGAAGGGGACAGTATACGGAATCCATTTAAATGGTTACCAAGCTGATGAGCGACAAGGACTAGTGGAAAATACTCTCGTATTCCAAATTTGTCTGAAAAAGAGTGTTCAGGGCATTGTAAACTTAAATACCATGTTTGTCTGTTTCTCAATATTGTTTTAAGTATCTATATAAGAAATGCACTACCAACAAATAAATACACACCGATTTACAATTAAAAATAAAGGGAATCTGTACCTGAACTTCATTTCAATGTTCCTGCAGTGTATTAAACAAAATAAAATGAGAACTCTTCATTAACAAAGTAAATGTTTTCTGAATTTTTTTATATAATCTTTTTTTTTTTTTGTTTTTTTTTTGTTTCTTTGTTAATTATTGCTTGTAGCTATTCTGTCATTTAAATGTAATTCAGTTTGCACGTTGTCTCAGTTTTTGCTAAATTAAATGTCTAACTCACACCCTTTTTTGTCGGAAGTAACGTGATCCTTTAGAACTTGTAATTTAAGTTTCCTTTTATAAAAATTATCCAATCAACATACAGCATCATACATTCTAAACCTACTTGACTTCTGTGCACAATTTCTCCTGCCGAGCCGTTCTTCTCTTGTCGTCACTACGTTTACCATCATGGCACTGTATTTCTTCTTCTAAAATAGATCAAACTTATCAACAACAACAACAAAAAAAGACAAGTGTTGAAACATTTTTCTCTTTGCCTCATTTAAAAATAACTCGATCATAAATTCTACTGTCATTTTCTGACCTGTGGAATTTTTATTCGGTTTGTTTTGGGTGTTTTACGGCACATCAGCACAAGTTGGTTATTTAATGCCCAGGTTATAACCTTCATAAGTCGATTATCTCCCAAGTAGATGATGCCACATGCATATCTGGTCCATATCATTCGGATTCACTCTAATCCAGTCCCGATGTGATACTGAAATTCCAACATCGCATTCATGTTTATAATTTTGCCAGTAACTAAAAGCAATAGTTTTCCATAATTATTCAGGATACGGTTGATATTTGCCGCCATCAGTAATATATTTTCAAATTTTATTTTCTTTCCGTCTTTTCCAAAATTTTTAAGTTTGCTTTACGGTGAAACAATATTTACAAAGAATTTTAATTATAATCAAGACAAGTTCGATGCATTTAAGAAGTACTTGTCAGTATCTTATCATTATCTTCAGAATAATTTTCATATCAAGATTTTGTTCTTTGATGAGAAAAGATCCCAATTTATGCATTAACATTTTCAAAATAGATCAATCAATATATCGGTAGTGTAATTAATGGCAACAGTTATTTAATTTACAAATGCTTGGTTTCAAAATTTATTTATGACACCAACTATTTAATGGCATAAACATCATGCTTTTATTGCAAATTTTTTTAATTAATTTATTTATTTATTTATTTATTTATTTATTTATTTATTTATTTATTATTATTATTATTATTATTATTATTATTATTATTATTATTATTATTATTATTATTATTATTATTGACTGTTGTATGCAAATGACTTGGTTGCCTTTGCCGAAACTGCCACTCAAGTTTAAAGAATTCTAAATAGACTAAAATAATATTGTAACATCTGGAAACCAAAGATAAACCTTTAAAAAAATAAAATAAAATTGCATGTGTTCGAAAAGGGAGATATTCGAGAGGATATGAAAGTTGGTATTTTGGTGATTGCGTGATGGAGATTGTATCTTATTATTTATATTTTGGCTGTGTATTCTCTTCCCAAAATTCATGGTATATGTGTCAAAAAATACCCCCAACCCCCCCAACCCACCAAAAAAAAACAAATAAAAGAACGAAAAAAATAATCAACAACAAAACAAAACAAAAAAAACCCCCAAACAAACACAAAAAACAAAAAAGAACAACGCTGAAACGCTAGCAGCACAAGTGGCAAAGGCACTTTATAGTGTTAAGGCTGGACTTAATTGGTTTGGTAAATTGTCTACAAAAACTCTATTCCAATATTTGGTAAATTGTCTACAAAAACTCTATTCCAGTATTTGGTAACTTGTCTACAAAAACTCTATTCCAATATTTGGTAAATTGTCTACAAAAACTCTATTCCAATATTTGTTACTAAAGTAGCACCAATTTTGAATTATGGGTCGGAAGTTTGGGGTTTCTACAAAGCAATTGACATTGAAGCTGTACATACTTCATTTAGTATATATATCATTGGTATTACAAAACACACTCCCAAAATTTTTATATGAGTTAGGTAGAATGCCAATGCAAGTAGTAAGATATATAGAAGAATTCTTAAGTACTGGTTCAAATTATTAAAGATGACTGATTATAGATTCCAAAAACAAAGCTACAACCCACAATTGACATGGGGCGAACACTCTGATTGTGTTGTATAAATAAAGTTAAAAATCTACTGTTTTCGTACGGAATGAAAGAAGTTTGGGTTAATCGGGGGGTGGGGGTGGGGTGATCATAAACTCTTTTTTATCCTGTTTAAACAACGCTTAAAGATATTTTTCAACAAGAACTTAAAGGAGAGTTAAATTTAATGGATAAATTACGATCCTATAACAGGATGAGAAACGGTGTGTGTTGTTAATTCTATATAGATTGTTTGAACTCTTCATAAGATATTAGCTTGCTATGCGTGTTCAGAAATGGAACTTTACCCATGATGGAAAATATAGATAGATATAAAAAAAATATCCCGTATGTTAAAAGACAGTGCCATTTTTGTGCAGATATGGAAGATGAGTTTCATGTTGCTGTTTAAATGTCTCATGTATGATAACGCAAGAAAGGCTTATGTACCTTTTTACACTGATTGTAATGCAAATCTCACCAAGTTTATAACTTTATCCAGAGAATCAATAATAATACTAATATAGCAACATTATTTCGCTATTTATCGAACAAAATCGATAACAGAGAGTCAGTGTGTTAATCTTAGAATTGTTATGTTTTGTGGTTGTACCGAATTTTTTAATAAATGCATTAAATCTGGGCCTGTGGTCTATGTTACAAATAAAGATCATCATTATTATTATTATTATTATTATTATTATTATTATTATTATTATTATTATTATTATCATTATGTTATTAGTCATATAATGATTGTATTTAAATAGTGTCATAACGGAAAAAAATTAGTAAGGAAACACTTTGAGATTAATATGAATAAACACAAAGAAAAAGAAAGTTTGATAAAAATAGCACTTAATTCATTACTATGAAAAGTAATGTTTGACCTCTGTGAATAGCCACCTAATCCACCTAGAACGAATACAGCTTTACACTCGTGTATTTTGCTGAAAGGTTTTTAAATTTGAATTCAGATTTGTAAAATTCGGATTTACCAATTAAGAGCGATACACACAAGAACAGCAGCACCAGCAACATCAATACTAAAAGCTCACTACTATTACTACTACTACTACTACCACCGCTGGGCTTGCTGTTGCTATTACTACTTCTACTCTTACTACTGCTACTACTACTACTACTACTACTGATGAGGAGGAGGAGGATTAGGAGGAGTAGTAGAAGAAGGATGTTGATGATATTAATGATGATACTACTACTACTACTACTACTACTACTACTACTACTACTACTACTATTACTAATAATAATAATAATAATAATAATAATAATAATAATAATAATAATAAAGATCATCATTAAAATCGCCATCATTATCATTATCATTATTTGACAAAGATGTAATTAAATTCATTGCCATAAAAAAATCACATATATTATTACAAAAATAAACATTGGATATAAAATATACAGTTTCTACTTCACAAGGAGCGTCAGTAAATAATAAACATCTATTTATTTATTTAATATTTATTTATTTAATATTTATTTATATCTTGCACGTACCAAAAATGAGTATGCAAAGGTTTGCACACAAAGACATTAAGTTGTAGTTACGACCTTGTTGACTTGAAGTAAACAAAATAAATTACAATAAGACGCCTTTATTTCCATTGAAACCCATCCTTTATATTTCTTCACTGTATTTATGTATATATAGAGGGTGTTGTTATGGCAAAATAAAATTCTCTCAAGGAAACCTTTCAGGGAATTTTGACGAGCAAACCACAAAGCCACCACAGCTACTAAATTCTTACTCAGACTTTCTCTTAATTCCTTATTTTGTTAATATTTATTTTTGGCCCATTTTTCCATTTTAATTCTAGTCCCATAGTTTGCATTCCTGTTGAAAGTTATTAGTGCAAAGACCTTTGGTGATTCTGTTATCGTGTTGAGTAAAATTTGAAAGAAGACAGAAAGCGGGACAAAAGAGGCACTGTACGTATTCATGTGATCTGTATGATATTTTAAATTTTGACTAGTATAATGTCTTTCTATAAATGTCATCTTTCTTTGCCATAAATCAAAATCAATACCGAAATAATGTTTATATTGCCTTCGATGAGGTCACTTCAACAACAACAACAACACCAACAACAACAACAACAACAACAACAACAACAACAACAATAATAATAATAATAATAATAATAATAATAATAATAATAATAATAATAATAATAATAATAATAATCGTCATCATCATCATCACCGTTATCATTATTATAATTTTCAACATCTCTTTATCGTATTTATTATCGTTATTATTAAAATCTCCTACTGAGATTGTAATCTTTGTCGTGCTGTTTTCGCTCTCGTAACAATCCTACATGAATATACACCGAAGGAAAGAACTTAATTTTGTATACCGTCCTAATATAATGGACACAGATGGATGATGCTAATATCACTAGGGTAATATTAAGCTTAGTTCTATAGTTTAGAATTTGTTGCTAATCGTTATGTATGAATGTATGTATGTATGTATGTATGTATGCGTTCTTACATTCTTCTCAATAGCCGTTACGTCTGTTTTCACGTTTTAAATTTGAAACGGTCAGATCTGTGTAATGCATTCAACATAAATATTTAGTGTTTGATGTGTCATTTAGATGTTTTTCGTAGCTTTAACGCTTTTAGTCATATCGCTACGATTTCTGCAGTGTGGCAGTTTATAGTGTTGCCTAGTACTGGAAAATCTTTCCGCAGACATGTAGCATCATGTCCCGCCAAGTCACATTATCCTGACACCAGACCGACCAGTTTTAGTACTAACCTCTTAGTGATGAGTGCCAAGCGAGTCAGCTGCTAGTACCATTTTTATAAACCTTTGGTATTATTCGGCCGGGGTTCGAACCCGCGACCTCCCGCATCCGAGGCGGACGCTCTAACCACTTAGGCCACTGGAGCGGTGTAAAAATAATGTGAATGATACTGTGTGGTCTCGGTAGAATGAACAGTATTGCATTCAAATTGAATTCGGATTTCTCGTCACAGTTATTCAACATTTACGTTAAGGTGAACGTTGAAAGATTCACGAGATTAAAGGGAATATTTATTATATGAGTTTAAAATCACGCGAGATTCTGCGTGATTTTAACAGTAGTCTAGTTCAATTAGTCTAACATACAAAATTCTTTTCTTTTGGTTTTTACATTTAACGAAAATATATATGAGATAAAACAGAATAAGCGGGACTATCTGTGAGAAAAATTAACATAAACTTTCAAAGTGAAGACAGACCCTCGACAAAACTAGATAAATACTTAAGTGTTCTATAAAGACAGCTCATTGCATATGTGTAAGTATGATATAAATGTGCATAAACACTTTTAAAATAATTCAGCATTTTGTCTTCTTAAACTTGATTTAAACAACGATTTCGAAATTCCTAATTGTTGACAATTTATTTTAAGTTTATCTTTCCAATTTTCAAGAATTTAAATTTTTAAATTTCGCTAATGGTTAAACAGTTAATTTGTGTGAATAATAATGTACTACTTCCTATGATGATAGTTTGCTTTTTGTTTTTTTTACAGCTGTGGCACTTATCTTGTATTTGACTCTTATATTGTTTTCCTGACTAAAAAAATATATTTATAGTTATGCGATCAGCCTGAATATTTCATCCCAAACAAATTTGTTTATTGATCTTCCAGAGTATCATTGCATCAAATATCGAGTATAAATATTGACAATGCTTTTAAAGGAGTAAATTGGTGTGTGAAGTGTTGGTCAGCTTAATAGATTGGGCTTAAAGGATCTTATCGCTTAATTGCTACCTTTCAGTCTATAATTATTAAGATACAATATTTTATAGACTCGAAATCTCCAGAGATCAAAGCAAATATTAAGGATTATTTATTGTAGTTGTGGCGCAGGCTCCCTATGTTGTCAAGGACAACACATGTGTGAGTCGGAATGCCCCGATAATGACCGTTTGATCTGGACCATCTCTGCCCCCAAGTATCTCCGATTGATAAACCAAGCTTGTTGTTCCAGGGAGAAGAAATTAAAATGTCAGAGCTCAAAATCAAAACAGAGCGTCCTCTGGAAAAATATTTATCATTCTTGTTACTTTTCTAGCCGGCTCACGTGGAAAAGTTATAAGGGATTTCATTTAAGTTGAAATTAATGAATGAACCGGGGTCTATTTTAGATCTACACATCTGTAAATGCTCCTCTAAACTCGTGAAGACTTTAGATTAGTTAATCATACACTGGCATGATAAATTTGTAGTTTCATTATGCCGTTAACAGATTGATCTTTTCATGTCAGTCAAAAGGTAGAGTTTACCATAACATATAGTATTATATTTTATCGGTAAATAGAGAATTTTGCTTATTATGGATGTTATCTGAATTTGAAACTATACGTCAAAATGCAACGAATGATCATTCTATGTATTTTAATAAAGTCAACCGTTTTATTCAATCTAAATACTTTTAACATTTCTACATGCTAGTTTACTCCAACCTCAATTCCAAACTGAACACACACACGAACGCACACACGCACACGCACACACACACACACACGCACACGCACACACACACACACACACGCGCGCGCGCGCGCGCGCACACACACGTGCATGTGTAATTGGGTTGATCATCCGAAAAAAAAGTAGGTACTCGAAATTGTATCAGTCTTTCTATTCAGTCATTTTTATCACGTGATATTTCAGTTTTAAACATATTTATATCTCAGTTTGTATGAACACGATTTACTATTAGTGCAAAGTGAGAAATTAGGAGTTAATGTGGAAGCCAGTTGTTCATGCTGTTATTATCTTTGAAGATGCTTATAATACATGCCTATTATTTTAATTTTCAGACCTTACTGCAGTTTTCAAATAAAATACTGGTCATCTTTCATGTGAAACTAATGTCCATTTTTTTACTGCTGTTTTGAAGCAGCAAATATACCTTATTTTCACAATTTATATACCCCTTTTACTTATACATTTATTTGCTCTTCATTCAATACAGTTTCCAATTACCACATGATACATTTCTCGGAAGTTTTCTCATGTAGTTTTCATTCATAATGTTGTTCTTTACTGATATGGAAACTTCTACACGGTGCAAATTACGGAACGCCGTTTCCAAACTGCGTCATTGATGGGAATATCCTTGACATAAGACATTGCAGGTATATTTTACCCATGACTCAAGAGGTGAACATTTATTCGACGTAAAGACTCGAGCCACTCAAAAATCTTTTAAATGAGGTTAACTCGCTGAAGATATTATAGTCAAAAAGATACGTATGTACGGCATAATTAACGAAGTTCCTATGGTTGCGTACCGAAAACCTAAAAACGAAAGGACCATCTGTTACGTACCAATGTAACTCCTGACCAGACACAAGATCCAGGCACATAAATTAAAGGACCATCTGTTACATACCAATGTAACTTCTGACCAGACACCAGATCCAGGCACATGCAGTAGCGAAAACAAATACTGTCTAATCGGCCAACATATACGAAAGCCATATCCATCCACGTTGGACGACAGGAGTGAGCTTCACTATCAATCAGAAGTTAGAATGTCGAACCAAAAATGTAATAATATCCTGACTTGTAAGATCTGTGCACTCAAAACGTTGGCGAACCGGTGATTATATAAAAAAAAACATGACCACAATCGCAACAAAATCATCACAAAACTCGCCAAACACTATAATTCAGTAGAGTTCATAGAGAAGCTAACGATCGAGATTAACGCCGTGGACCAACATAGAACGCACATGTACTGAATGCTATTTCCTGGATACTACAACTGCAAACAGATGGGAAATTTAGCCTAAATGAATAAATCTTTCCTTCCTAATGCAATCTTATCAAAATTCCAGTCATGTATCCGTTTATCAGCCGTACGCAATTCTTGCGACAATAGTACCTTAGTTAATATTCCCTAAATCTTTAGATATCGCACAACAGTATAGTTTCATTTATTAATGTTATAATCGGTTATAGTGTATCGTCTTTAATGATTTGTCCTCTCCCCGCATTGCCATTCGTCCTTGCACCCCATTTCCATTCGTCCTCTCACCGCATTGCCATTCATCCTCTCACCACATTGCCATTCGTCCTTTCCCCGCATTGCCATTCTTCCTCTGCTCGCACTGTCATGGTACGAATAGTAAACTGCTGTCAGAACTAATATACACTAAAATACTATGCTTAGTGTAAAGTGTTTTCTTTGATTCAATTAATGCCCGCCCCATTTGACTTGAAAGGTGGCGATAACTATTCATGTTTGAATCCATCGTGCGAAGCTAATGCCTTGCCAGATTATTTTGCATCGTAAGTCGAGCAAATATATTTCTAAGCTTTATTTTAAATTTTAAGTCTATTAGACATTCAAATAAATCAGTTATTTTCAATAAATACGTTATAAATCATCAGTAATAACAACGTGAAGAAAATAATCCCTTAAATTGAATGAGAAATGGAAACGTTTGAATATGTCAATGAGATTGTGACTTTAAAATCGGACTTGGCTCCATATATTCCAATCCATTAAGATACGTCATTGTTTAGATTACCTTATACTGACCAAAAGAAATTCCATTTCTAGTAGATGGCTGCTTCCTGTATCAATGAATAATGTTCTTTCAGTGATAGAGACAATTCAGTAAAAGGAACATTTTCTCACTTGAGTTTATGCATGTGCACATTTTATGCTTGGAAATGTTCGAAAATGTACAATGCCACATAAGAAAACGTATTTTTAACTCTGTGACGTGAAACAAATTACACCATATAGTTATTATCTGATATAATTCAAAATATGTCATTTACAACTTTTAGAAACATTTTTACACACCAATCTCTAATATATCAACTTGTTCCGCACTGCACCATTACAAGAATAACAGTAACAAATAATAAAACAAGATTTTTTTTAAAAAAAAAAAATTGCTACTTGTTTCAAAGTAAACCACTGCAAGAACTACAGTATTTTAACAAAAAGCACAATCGGATAATTTTAACTTAGGTCCTAAACCACGAATTTGAGACATGTAGCTTTCGAAGACAGTTATAGTCCTCAAAATTAACATGTTTAGAACTCAATAAAAAAAATAACGAGAATGAAATAATACTAGTGTGTGACTGTGAAATCTGCCAATGTTAAAAACTGCAATCGCGTCAAATGGTACATGTAACGATGACTTCCACTGGTCATAATGAAACCCTGTTGCGTTTTTTCGATATGCATTGTGCGGATAAATATATTTACCTAAACGAGTATTCATGCTCTGAAGAGGACTACACGCCTATACACATTATGCTAAACATTAAAATCAAAGCAAA
>JAECUM010042260.1:0-10366 GCA_016617855.1 Megalonaias nervosa
AGGCATTCATGTAAAACTAAATGCTTTGGTCATCTTGCATCAGGTCCGATAACTCCAAAGGAATATTTCTTAGAATAAGTTTTGTCGAAGTGAAATAGTTATTGATGCCATATTATTGACGAATGCGGTGTGTATGTTTATATACAAAAGTATTACTACTGATAAGTAATAAATAAGCTATTATTCATATTTACATAGCGGTGTTAATGTTAGTTGTGATAGCAATGGTATTTTGCGTCCGATATTTGCTGTTTTTTGTTCTCAAATTACTGTTAAGTTCACGGCTGTTCATTCTTTATGAATTTGCACTAACTGTACTCTTCGTAACATTAACTAAACAAAGATATCAAGCAATCAATAAAATATCTTCGTCTCTCTCTCTTTCCACAATAAACAATACTATTTCTAGCCAACCGTACATTGTTTCCAATATGATCAATACAATGAGTTTTATCTCATGTTTTTTTTCTCCGTCGCTAAATGAAGGCGGAGAATGGTACTATTTTCAGGAGGTGTTCAACATTTAGAAGGACAGAAATAGTGTGACAGATTCATTTAGTTATTTTAGCGTCTTTAAAGGTATTAATATAACTTGTATTGGGCTCTATATGAACATTAAGATTCTGACCCAGCTTATGGACACTCCTTCTAAAGATAACCTATTTTAGCTTGCTGGACTTGTATACGTTAATTCATACGAGAGCAATAATTCAAGCATCGTTCTTGTCAGGTTACAGCTATCACTTCTTTTTAACTGCATACACCGTTAATTCATGTCTCTTATTTCTTGATTGGAACAGTTCAGTTCGTCAAAAAGGAAGATATTATCACTCTGTAGGGCAATTACATATAATAATCAAAGTTTGTATTTTGCAACCACTGACGTCACACACGAACGGGGTTCTGGAATTAAGCGAAGACTCTCGAGTAAGCCACAATATTGTATTGTGTCACCTAAAGTGTTTAACTGCTCCATGGCTGCATGAATCATACCATATTATTAAATATGAAATAAATAAAGTCGAGGGAGCTCATATTCCATAAGCTGTTTTAAACAGATCTTGTCCTTTAGCACCGTTTATCAATTCAAAACTCTGCTATGCTAAATAGGACAGTGTAATATCCCAACCATTAAAGTGTTTTTCCACTCTCAAGTTTCTCTATTAAATCCGCACGAAGTTGCGTTTAAATGACTTACATTACACGACTTTCATCGAGATCAAGTGAATGCACCATATATATATATATCGATTACTTCTATGATGCAAGTTATTTTTGTTCTACGATTTTATAATAATAATAATAATAATAATAATAATAATAATAATAATAATAATTAGTAATTTAGGCCAATGGCTCATATTGCAAATACAGTAGAAGTAAATATACTGTGCGCCATGGTTTAAAGAAGTTAAATATGGTGTTCATCATGAGTATAGATACATAATTTCCAATAATCGGTGTTTTATTTTATAAAGATGTTACTACCTCTAAGTATATTAATAACCATTCGTTTGAGTTATCAAAGATTGTCTAAGACGAAAAGCCGAATTGATGTAGTAAGAAAGATTTCTTATAATTAATATATTGCTATGGCTCATTAGGGATCCACATTTTTCTTCAGACTGAAAGAGACAATAAACGTCATTGAAGTATTTCTGTCTTATATGGTCGTAAGCTTCACAAACACGAACAAAATGGAGTTCATCTTCTACCAAATAAACATTATTTTTCCGGCATAGTTCAAATCCTGCTATCCCTACCTGCTTCTATTTTCAGCGTATGTGCTGAGCATCTAAATTTAACAAGTAATTTCCTAAGAAAATACGATAATCCACATGAGAGGCATTTCTCTGGTCCTAACTCGCTTTTATACATGCTATAATACTCACATTTATGTGAGTAGTTAATATCACTTTGCCAGTTTTGTAGTGTCGAATCCTTAATTCTTTGCAAGAAGTGTGTGAAAAATTGTTCTTCATCTCAACATCTTGATTAGCCAAACCTATCCAAAACCGAAACGAAATAACATGTCTTTGACATTTGTAGCCCAGGTGACACGGTTAGTTTCATCTGATCTCTCCAACATTAAATAACATGGGTGCAGGTATCGAGTTCAAGGCATTTTATAAACAATAAGAAATATAAAAGCCACATTCCTGTGTGGAAAATTGTTATAGTGGGCTCAGGATTAGTCAACATTGGCAAATTAACATAATACTTTTTGGTTGGTATAGTACTGTTTAGTTATAAAAAGAAACACAGCCAACAAGACAGACATAAACAAAACATGCTATTATTTTAATTCACAATGAGCAAACATCTTGAGGAGATGACATAATTTCGTCTGTGCGATACACCACAGTATCGGGTAATTATGTACATCAAGGAATATATCACAATTTTCAACGGTAAATGTGATCTTTGGATAAATCTGTATACAGTATATTTTAAGTCCCCTTTTTGCTCGTCTATTGCTAATAATTTTATCTGCTAAAACTCAAAATGTATACGAAAATCCACAAATCGACTTGACTGGACATGTCCAATCAAATAAATTAATTATCTGATGTACTTTTATAAATATCATAGCATAGATGTTTGAACTGGGAAGGATGTCCAAAAAAATATATTAAATTAATTATTTAAATTAATATACTGCTATATTCTTTCTAGATCGCGCATTTGATTGGAAAGCCACTGTTTTTTAATTTTTTATTTTTGTTTCTTTTTTTGGTGGCTATTTTGGGGTGGGTGTCTGTTTTTTCACTATCCTCGTGATCACTCCACTCCTTTGATCCACGCATCCTAAGAAGGAAACATGGTAGAATCCATACAGAAAATATAATCTTATCAGGAGCCTTGTTTCCGTGATATATCTTGTGTCGTGTATTCATTCACCTAATCCGTTTAATGTTTCTTTAGAATGACACTAACAAAGACAGTCTAATATTATTGGGCACACTGTTCTATTGATATCCTGCATACCGGCTATGCAATTCTCCTCTTATATAAAACTTTCTTACATGAAGCTGAAATAAACATAGAAAAAAAATGTACATTTCTACTTCAAGAAGAAAACAAACAGCCCAAACATGCATGTAACTAAAACAATCATATACAAACACAGAATCCATTATTCGTGAAACCTTACAATTTTACCAAAATGGATATGTAATGTTGGTATATGTGCATTTTTTAAATACCATCTACATGATAATGTACTGTTTATTGAGTTTCCTGCACGATCGGCTACAATTCTAATTTTAAATTCACTAGAACCTCATGCCTGCAGTAGTATATCTATAGCCTGTTACTTCATCTCTTGATAGTACTAAAGTAGAAATAATTTTCTTTATTCTTTTCTTTAGTCAAATCTAAAGAAATATTGGTCACGTAAGATATCACTTGGCATATTTATACAGCAACTCTGTATTCACTATAAGTATATATTATTAACGATATTACTAAGCCATATCTATACATAAGATGCATGAATGCTTAACATCGTCTTCAAACATGCAAATAATGGTCAATCCAGTATTTTTTGTTTTCAGTCCTTAGTACTACAAGGTAAAAGAAGCTTAAAAAATGTCCGCTCGATCAAGTCGATGTAAACCTCTTTAGAAAATATTGTCTCAGTGGAATGACACTAAATATGTTGGGCATAGTGGATTACTCGAATTCACTATTGATATTACTGTAAATAAGATTCACCATGTACATGATACTGGATATCCCCACCCACATTTTTCCATATTTCGCCAAGCAGATAGGCCATAATAAAGATTATAACGAATGCAGAGCGTTACATATTGAAGCGAACCTATACTCACCCACTATGTAAGTGTGGTTGACGCCATTTGAATCCCGTGCAGTACGACTCCTGGAGATAATATCAACCATACTCTCTGTTCCTTTGCCCTGAATTCCACACGTTTTATAGGCAAGTAACCCTTTCACAAATACAAATATATCAATTATCTTTTGTATCTGTTTATAAGTCTGGGTCGTTCAACTTGACTAAGAAGTAGACTATTGACGTCATAAAAGAGTGATCGACCTTAAATTCAAATTGTGTAAAATGTTACTTGTAAATTACTGAATCGTCACAATTGTAAAAACAAATATATACTTTTAAACACAGCTTTCCTTTTTTATAAGTCTTGTGTAGCATAAATTCGAATATTAACATGGTATGAAAATATATGCATTTTTGGATCTTAGGAAATAGGACTTAAAAGATTTCCAAATTTGATCCGCGGTGCAATTATGTCTGATGGGAAATTTTGCGAGTCCATTGGAGGTTTATATATATTTATCCATTTGATGCAGCAGAAAGGACCGTACTATCAACAGCTGTGCAGTGTTTTATATCCAGTTGTGAGACTTTGTTGGTTAATTAGCTTAAACCGAATGGGATTTTCTTTACTTTTTTCTTTCTTTCTTAAATAAGAAACCATCATGTATGGGATGTAGAAAAAAAAACTTTTATCATATGTAGATGATTGCAGTTCGAAGCTTTATATTAATGATTAATCATGCCAACTACACGTGCATGCTTACCTATTCGAAATGGAAGACTGGCACTGGAATTTAAATTATCAAAGTACCACCTTATTGCTTCAACGTTCATGACAGATCGTAAGTCAACATTTGAACATATCCCATTCTTTGGTTCCTGAATCGAGAATATTCCAGCCACCATGACATCGCCTGGAATTTCAACTATATTTGGAAACGTGCCTCCTGTACTGAGTAGGGCGAAGAACACGACTGTTATAGCAACACATGGGCATGTACCCCACACGATAGCCATTTTATAAATTGTACTTCACCAATTTATTTGCTGAATATAAGAAACAGTTTTTCTTTGCCTTTTCTTGTTTCATCCACACGATGTTTTCCATCACCAAAGAAATCCTCGTATGTTTTGGAAATATACTCGGAAGCCTCCAATATAAATGCCCCCTGATGTGGAACGAAGCTGTAGGTAAACGAGACATTGTAAAGCTAGATCATAGGTAAATGTGTATAGAAATAATTGTCCTTGAGTTCATCTTCTACTAATTTTTCTGTGTTCTGCTTTATTCAATTCCACTAAAGCCAGTCTATAGATAATTTATTAATTAAATATGCACAATTGCGTTCTTTAAGAATGGAATTCTTCCCAGCATTCACAAGGATATATATTATACAGATAAGGGTAACCTGGGCTTTGTAAGGTAGAATCGCTTTTGATATCAAATAGGAGACTGTTTTCCAAAACGATGATTTAATATAATTCGGGCTTTGTTCTGTAACAGTGTTTAGAATCGCACAAACCAGGAAAGGGCATATAACTCAATTTTGTAGCACATTATTATCTTATAATCGTTTTTAATATTTCATAAGCGCCAATATACAAGAACAACTGAGTTTATTTTAGTCCACTACCCCAAATGGAATGCATTCAAAGTCAAAGTCTTCATTGTCAACTACTTATCCTCAACACGTATATTACAGAATTAGATCTAGTTTCATAAATTGTCGGTCGATGTAAATACCCTTTGAAATGCAATAAAGAGTTAATGTGACACGCACTTATGATCAAATTACAATTGGCAACACCCACCCACCCCACCCCCGCCCCATTCTCGTGGACTGTATCCACAATCTGAAGAATTGGTTGTTATCTACTTCTATTGATAAACATACTATTCAATATCTGATCAAGATCGCTCCCAGCTTGTGTAGATGGAGCCCTGGTTTCAAGGGTAACCAATCGACACAGGGAGAGACGAACCTAAATGACACAGGAACATTCGGACATTTGCATTCACAAGAAATTTGCAAAGGTGCGCATATATAAAAACAGATAAATACCACAAAACATGACCTCCAAAAACTAAATATATTTCGGTATGATTATACTAAGATTTTGACCACTTAAAGTTAGCATAGGCACATGTTTCAACCGGCGTCAGCATTAGAATATGCATCAAAGTCTCGATGCATATATATATATATATATATATATATATATATATATATATATATATATATATATACAAGAGAACCCTGAGCCAATCCGAATAAAATCAAACGTATCAAAATGTTTGAGATAATTATTAGTACACAATTTAGCAAAGGTATTCGTAAATATCACATCTAAGTCCACATGACTTTGTGTGCTGGAAATGAAATAATAAAAGTGACACAACGCACATCTGAAGGTCCTGCATTAATGCCAATCACAACCTAATTATGGACGTGATGACGGGAAGACAGACGTTCAGACACAAGCACTGACAAGAATATAATTTAAATAAAGTACATGGCCAATATGAAATAAAGGTTTCATAACGAGCAGACATAATAAAACAAGCGTTTGAAGAAACAAAACTGTTGCCAATGTTAACATGTATGAATTTAACAAAGTGTTTGCAAATCATCGTAGGAAGTCGTGTATATACAAATTGCATTTGATTGTAAATGTGTGCGTGTTTTTATGTGCCAAAGTGTTGGCAAAATATTGTTTACGCATACATACCTGTCTTTGTACGCACACATACCTGTCTTTGTACGCATACATACCTGTCTTTATACGCATACATACCTATCTTTGAATTTTCAAATTCCCTAACGATCGACAGCCTGTGTGAACTGGAACTAAAAGTATCATAGCAAATCAACGCGAAATGAATGTAAAAATGTTGGGCGTATATGCTATTGAATACTCAAAATTCTTAGAAAGATATTGACGTTCCAGTCAATCACAGCCAATGATCTCAGTGTTACATATATGTGTACGGCTTGTAGGACAATTTGATTACAACCTGTGATACCCATGTTTTCTTCCGCAAATCGTCCAGTGATTTTCAGTAGAGGCATTATGCTTATCTTTTATGAACCTGTTAATGAAATAATGTACCTGTGAATCCAGGTGTGCGGAAGAATTTACAGCCCCGTAATATGCGTAAATACTCGGTACGAATATAGGAGGTTGATCTTGAAAACTGCATCATCTCCCATAATCATGACGACTATTGATGATGTGCAAGAACTTTAATGCAATTATTTATAATTTTCCTAAATATAGGGGACAATGCTACATCCCCAAATGAGCAAGGCTTATCCCGTGCAGAAAAAGTCTTCAGCAAGACACCATTATTCCCATGCATTTCCTTCCATGTTGTCGCTTATCCCACAAGGCTTTAACACCAGCACAAATAGGTACCCACCAGGTCTGGCTTCATATTCAGATGATAGATAATAGTTTCTAAACTGTTTTACACGTTCACATGTTGCACTAACACATAATTCAATGATTTGTATTTTATACCGCTGTCTTTTCTAGCACGTATCAGAAATCGTTCGCAGCGAGATACGAATATTTAACTATGTACACGGGTACTTTAACCTTAGGTCTGGCAAGTGTTTCTGTAGTATTTATAGGATGCATATTCAATATGCGGGCACAATGGTTAAAAAACTAGTTATGTGGTATCTACTCTGCCGACAACTTTACTACAGCAATAGGGTTAAGGACTAATTTGCTTTATATTATTACTAAATTATATTTCTATTTCTTTTCATACTTCGAAAGTATCGTGTGGATGTACTATTTCAGTTTTATATTTGACATTGTTGACTTCCGGTAAGCTATGTAGTGTTTGAGGTTTGAAAAATAGTTTACTATTTAACACTGTTATATTGAAGTTTACGGTTAAATGAAGTGTGTTTTTGTTATATTTTGGTGTGATTGATCGGCTGTATATATTTGGTTATTAGTACTGACACTTATTCAGTATATCATGATATCTGGTTTGGTATCTAGTTTTAGCTGACAGCATAGCCTCCAAGCCTGCAAAAGGGCGACATAACTGTCAGCAGGGCCTCCAGTCTGAACAGGGGCAACATGAGTGACATCATAGCTCCATTTATGGCTAAATGTCAAAATTGATGCAAACAGGGAAACATAGCTGGCAACGGGGCAACATATTCGGCATTGAAGCACCATAGCTGGCAACGAGGATGACGTCATAGCGGCGTGATCGAAAAGAGGATGAAGGAGCCAGACGACGCATGCGATCAAAGGATGTGCATCTTGAACTGTGTGATTTGCATCTTTAACGGCTACATGATCCACACGCACCTTTTAATTAAAAGCATATAAGTTATGGTGAATACAAAACTAAATTAGTTGTATATGTCAACATCAGCATGGTATCACCCATTGAAATTGTACATATATTCATCGCAGGGTATAGATTTAGCATTTGTTTTTGTATCGTGTCGTGTAAGGCTATGCATATAGTGCCCCGGTTTTATATCTTGTTAGAGTATTTGGGGGGTGGGGGTGGGGTGGGATAACTTTTTTCATTCTTTGTTCCTATAATATTTATATTCAGAGTTATATTACAATACATCATTCTTTAATCTGATAGGAGTGGAGACAATTTTGAATATTTACTTCTGTTCTTACTCCTTGATAATATTATTCCTGTTCCAGGTATGCGTAGTCTGTATTCACTTTTCAATAAAGCTAAAATGGAAACAATACATCCATGACTATCAATGAGGGCAATGTTTCTTTAATGCAGATGATCATTACGTAAAGTACGCATCACGCGTACAAATTTGAAATTTACATATATTGATAATCTTGTAAATATGACACTATAAACGCTTACAATAGTAAATTTCTAATCAACGTCCAATCTGTTTTTACCACCATATACTTGACATTATGTTAGTCATCCCTTTTATCAGGAAGGAGCAAAGCAAGTGTTCGCAGTCGTGGTTGGAAGAGCCCACTAAACAATGAAAACGGGCTGTCATCCTCTAAATATTTTATTCTACTGTATGTACATCAGCGCGAATTTACAACACGCTCTAAATAGTTTATTCTTCTGTATATGCATCAGCGCGCAGTATTTAATTTCCGTTTACCAAGCTTTTCGAATTTGCATTTTAACTACTTTAACTGGAAATTGTTTTGCACAAGCATTCATTCATTAATTCATTCTTTCTTTATTTCTTCCTTTCTTTACATAATTTGAGAGTATCGCTCAAGGCCTTATGAAGACATCTTAACAATAATAATATGTGGCCCTGTATATGCTTCAAATGTTGAAGCCGTGCAATAAACCAAAGTACGTAATTGCTATCTGTTTCCAAATACACTTTAACCGTGCCTCTATAACTAGTGCCAACTAGCGGTCCACTGATTCATTTAAATGTATTCTCTCTCTCTCTCTCTCTCTCTCTCTCTCTTACACGCTTCTGAGCTGGCCAACTTGTAGTAATTTAAATTCATAGGATCTTCACCCGCACGCGGTGCATGACCATACTGAGCTTCTAATTTTACATATATCTACAAATAACTACTCGTTGTAGTACAAAGTTACAGCACATCAAAACAACAACAAAAACGGAATTGTCGCATCGCTAAATAACAGTTTTGCTGAAAAATTACAACATTATCCAGTTACACCAGGTACATTTCTAAAGCCTAACAAAAAGAAATTTCCGCTGTTTATTAACGTTGCACACATGCATTCACCCGGACTAGCCTTGTCCTTTTACGTCGCTACAAATTGCTGTCACGCGGACTTTGTCTTGATACCATAAATGACAACAACAAAGTCACTGCTCTTAAAAGTTAGCATTGCGCTTTATATTCACTATATCACGACCTAACTATAGTGATATTCAAATCGTGCTTCTACAACAAATGGATACGGTGGAGTGCAGAGGCACTACATTGCTCGTCTTAAGAGCTATAGAAAGGGGGTTAAGAAGGGGTTTTTCCATATATAATGAAAACTTTATGCGCATTCAACCAAGTTTCTTGGGTCAAATGAATCTATTTGCAAAATTAACTAAAACTTATTGTTTCTCAAATCAGATATTTGCGCCAGTGAATGTGTGTGTGTGTGTGGGGGGGGGAATTTTTATTTTTAAAGTACCTTTTATAATTTTTCAGTTTATTGCTATGATATCTGCAGTGTGGCAGTTTATATAGATGTACAGCACTGGGGCATATATCATCACGTCCCACACAGTCACACTAACCTCTTAATACTGAGCGATAATGAGGCAGCTGCTAGTACCATTTTTTTAAGTATTTGGTGTGACTAGGCCGGGGTTCAAAGCTGCGACCTCCCGCATCTGAGCCGGACGCTCTAATCACTTAGGTTACAGGAGCGGTCTCAGATGCTTGAAATGTTCAATTTCGAAGAACAATATTATATATGGCTTAATTTATTTTATTTCATAGTCAGCATTGCTACATTGATAGGCTCATAGTAGTCCTAAATATTTTATTTGACAAAAGCTTTCAATGGGCGTGTGTACTGGGAATATTATCTATTCGACATAA
>JAECUM010042262.1:0-20828 GCA_016617855.1 Megalonaias nervosa
ATTAAACCTTTAAATTTATTATGTTTCAACTAGTTTCTTTCAACTTGTTGCGGATGCTTGAAAATATCTTTACTGACCTAGAAATCGACGAGCGACAGCGACACCTGTTGTTTTATGTTCATTTTAAGTAGACGCAATTTATATCCCTGATATTTCATTGTCATATTAGTAATTGTAGGCTATTAAGCAAGTTTTGAGAATTATTGAACTGTTCGTTGTCAGTTTATTGCAGTTATCTTAATCAGTCCCTGACCAAATTCATCCCTTGCTGGATCCAGTGTATTTGAAAAGACTGTTATTTGCCATATGATTTGTATTCTTTAGATTATTAACCTCGTATGGCACGATCTACCTTTTGGTGTGATCTAACACACTTTCAGTTCTGTATTTTATGTCGTGTTAGTGTATACGTTCCAATGTTTTCCTTCTTGTACAGCCATCCACAAATAAAATTATTTATTTTTTGCAGCCGACACATTTTCTTTTAAATAATTCTCTAAACTTGCTTAATAGCCTACAATTACTAATATGACAATGAAATATCCGGGATATAAATTGCGTCTACTTAAAATGAACATAAAACAACAGATGTCGTTATCGCTCGTCGATTTCTAAGTCAGTAAAGATATTTTCAAGCATCCGCAACAAGTTGAAATAAACTAGTTGAAACATAATAAATTTAAAGGTTTAATTCCTGTAGTAACAGCCATGTAAAGTTTTGCAAATGCAACGGTTTTTGTGTTTTATTTGTTTGTCTTGTCTATGTTTTGTATTTGCCTTTGAAAAAGGCTCATTAAGAGTTGAAAGCGCTCAGGCTAGTTAGATAATAGTTTTGCATTGTTCGTTGTCAGTTTATTGCAGTTATCTTAATCAATCCCTGACCAACGTGATCCCTTGCTGGATCCAGTGTATTTGAAAGGACTGTTATTCGCCATATGATTTGTATTCTTTATATATATATATATATATATATATATATATATATATATATATATATATATATATATATATGCGTGGTGTGCGTGTGTGAGTGCTTATTTGATATTATTTAATACTTAATCATGTTGTATGAGCATGTATATGACAATATATTCTGATAGCTCGCTATTCGGATAGCTAAAAATTCCATGATGGTCGCTCACCGGTTGGACGGATTATTTTTTCTTCACAAGAAGTGAAGTAGACAAAATTGGGCCATTTAAGTGCAGAAGAGATAAAACAAGGATTATTTTTAATTTGTATAGTTCAGTGCTAAATTTGCTATCAGAGACAAACATCTCACATAATGACCTATTGAAAAATATATGTGAATATGATTGGTCAGTTATCAAGATCTAAAACTGAGTATTTATGTTTACCATTATTCTAGTGGGGATCTTCAACAAGGTCATAACTAGATCATTCGACTTAAAAAGTGTAAGTAACTAACGACTGACGATACCAGCCGTGTACAATAAAATGGATGCAACCTTAGCTTCAAAGTTTACTGCAAACCTCTGATTTCTAGTCCTAACATATGAAAAATTTTATTATATATATATATATATATAGAGAGAGAGAGAGAGAGAGAGAGAGAGAGAGAGAGAGAGAGATTACTGTGTGGTCTGTTTTAATGGGGAAATAATCCCTCAAAAAGGAGAATAGACCTTAATTAAACAATGCTGTATCGTCAATGTCAGTCATTCGGTATGATTTCTTTTTTCGGTCCATGGGAGGTAACTGCTTCGAATAGCGCCCCTTTTTATCGAAAATCGTCTGCATAGCTAAGAATGGCAGCTGAGAGAGTAGAAACGTACTCTAAAGAAGAAATATTGGCAAAAATTAGTTGTATGATAATATATTCATTTTACGTTGCTCACTGGTGTAGGCTACAGAATATTATGACCTATTCGGCTCAGGATGTATCGGATTTCAAGACGGTCATTAGCTGAGCGGTCTTGCAACATATGTTGTAAATATCGGCAACCTGCTCGAAGTCGAGGTAGCTCACTTGGCAGATGGTCGGACTCGTGGACCAGGGGTTGCAGGTTCGGTCCCCGCACTGCCCTGTCTATGTCAGTTGCCTTCGTGTGTACTTCAATAAGGCACTTAGCTCCCATTCCCTCTATGTGATAAAGTGTTAGGCCCCCAGAAATGTGTTTTCTATTGCACTGGTTTTAAAGTTAATGTTGGCACAGGAGTATGACGTTTTATCAATAAAGTACGACGAAATTTCTAACAACATGAAATCACCTTATCGGTATTATCACAGGAGTCAGACGTTTTATCAATATAGTACGACGAAATTTCTGACAACATAAAATCACCTTATTGGTATTATCAAAAAACACAAGGAGTGCAAGCGTGACCGCAACCCTGCCCTCGATTCAACTTTTCTCACGCGTCTTTTATCACTTCAGAATCGCAAGAAGACTGAAAAACTACACATATCCATTCAAAAGACAGTAACGTACCAACGCATAACTCTCGGACGACCATCGCATGAATCCAATCCGGCGAATTAACCTTTATTTTCACCATTACGGTCACAAACCCTTTCTAGCAGAACCATTAGACGGAAGTAACATATTCTACCAGTTTCTACCTGCAGTAAATATGCGTTAGGGTCTAATAATCGTACCGAACACGGCGCAGAATCTGTGTTATCTTTTAATACTAGGGAAATTTAATAATGCGGCATCAATCGATTAGTTGAATTTGCTCAGAATAATGAATGCATCATGAAAATGTTATTTACAGTATTATATTACTACCATTTCCAAAAGTTGTGAAAAATAAATGCTCTCACTCTACACACACATACATACATACATACAGTTGCTGATAGCGTTCAGACTGTATACATTGTACACATATTAATCTTGATAATTTTAGTATTTTGTGTTACCTGCCTCATCTGTCTCTCTCTCTCTCTCTGTCTCTCTCTCTCTCACACACACACACAAACATCACCATCATCATCAGTGGTTAATCAGTGGTATAAAGTATCAGCTTTTCTCCTTTCCTACTGTTTTTTCTCTCTCTATCATTAAGTCGAATCGAGCGGAGGGTTGTAGTCACGCGTGCACTCCTTGTGTTCATTAATAATACCGATAAGGTGATTTCATGTTGTCAGAAATTTCGTCGTACTTTATTGATGAAACGTCAGACTCCTGTGGTATTATAAATGAACACAAGGAGTGCAAGCGTGACCACAACCCTCCGTTCGATTCGACTTTTCTCACGCGTCTTTTATCGCTTCAGAATCGCAAGTAGACTGAAAAACTACACGTATCAACTCAAAAGACAGTAACGTACCAACGCATAACTCTCGGACGGCCATCGCATGAATCCAGTCCGGCGAATTAACCTTTATTTTCACCATTACGGTCACAAACCCTTTCTAGCAGAATGCATTAGACGGAAGTAGCCCATTCTACCACGGGCTGAATAACATCATCAAAGTAATTTCACAAGATAAAATGTTGAACTTGCTTTTTATTTCAGAATGTATCATATGATAATTATATATAAATTTACAGGACATAAATATGTAGTTAAAGCTCGGATAGTAGAAATGACGGTTGATGACGTCATCACACTTCAAATATTAAAGCCTAGACCAGGGGTCTCAAGTACGCGGCCCGCCAAGCCGTATACTGTGGCCCGCAAAATGATTCGTATTAAAAGGTGTTACGAGAGATAACAAAGGTGGTGTGGACCTTGGGCCATCGAAAATGCCCTCATCCGGCCCTCAGGGTGGTTTGAGTTTGAGACCCCTGGCCTAGACGGATGCTGGACCAGGCAGATTTAAAAATGTGTTTGATCGATTTTCTAGAAGTTGCCACCTGGTAAGATCATCTGTTGTTTGTACTGAGGTTTTTCATCACAGAAAATAATAGTGAAGAAGAAAATATGATACTTGTATGAATGATACTTGTATGAGAGATGTACTAATTATTATGATGATGATGATGATAATGATAGAGAGAGAAAAAACAGTAGTAAAGGAGAAAAGCTTATACTTTATACCACTGATTAACCACTGATGATGATAGTGATGTCTGTGCGTGTATGTGTGTGTGTGAGAGAGAGAGAGACAGATGAGGCAGGTAACACAAAATACTAAAATTATCAGGATTCATGTGTATACAATGCGAGGACAGTCTGAACGCTATCAGCAACTGTATGTATGTATGTATGTATGTATGTGTGTGTAGAGTGAGAGCATTTATTTTCACAACTTTTGAAATAGTAGTAATATAATACTGTAAATAACATTTTCATGATGCATTCATTATTCTGAGCAAATTCAACTAATCGATTGATGCCGCATTATTAAATTTCCCTAGTATTAAAAGATAACACAGATTCTGCGCCGTGTTCGGTACGATTATTAGACCCTAACGCATATTTACTGCAGGTAGAAACTGGTAGAATATGCTACTTCCGTCTAATGGGTTTTGCTAGAAAGAGTTTGTGACCGTAATGGTGAAAATAAAGGTTAATTCGCCGGATTGGATTCATGCGATGGTCGTCCGAGAGTTATGCGTTGGTACGTTACTGTCTTTTGAATGGATATGTGTAGTTTTTCAGTCTTCTTGCGATTCTGAAGTGATAAAAGACGCGTGAGAAAAGTCGAATCGAACGGAGGGTTGTGGTCACGCTTGCACTCCTTGTGTTCATTGATAATACCAATAAGGTGATTTGCATGTTATCAGAGATTTCGTCGAACTTTATTGATAAAACGTCAGACTCCTTTGGTGTAGGTAACGTACATTTTTGACATTACATATATCATAATCATTAGTGTGTATAATGTACTAAGCTCTTCAAGTATGGGGCAAAACAGGCTCAGTTAGATGCACAGATCAATTTTGGGATTTTAAACAACAAAAAAGTCGTTGGTGGCTGGGAGTGCTACGGTCAGCAACGAAAAATAGACGGTCGGCCGACCGGAAACATATGTTGGTTTTTGTTTTTTTTTAACCTGAAAAGTGCCATTAAAACCCACACAAGAAATAATTAACTACAGTCTGCACTGACTAGGTGTGAAATATAAGTATACTCACTATTTTACTAGTTTCTTACAAGATTTTCATGCAAATAAAGGAGCCGCCACTCTAGCGGGAGCAATATGATTTTCTAGTCTGGAAGGTTTTGTACTTCTTAAAATAGCGCGGTTTATTTACGAAAGTTAGACAGACTCTAATGACTTTAACAGCAGGGAGAGTGGATTCTACAAAGTTTTCAATTAGAGATTACGCTGAAAACTAAAGTTTCCTACGGAGACAAAAATACAAACGTCAATAACATCAAAACAGAATCTCTAACCAACCCGAAACTTTTCCAGTCAGGTTAGCTTATTTCGGTTACTTCGTTTTTGATTTTTCTGTTTTTGTTTTTTTATGGCGTGTTTTGTTTATTTGCGCGCTCACTCATTCGTTGTCGTCACCCTCACGCTGCTGTGTGTGTTTGACTTAATTAAATTATTATTGATATTATAATGGAATCTCACACATATAAACTAGCTCGACAGCGACTAGAAGCAATTAAGAAATATCCGTGATTCTGTCAAACAAAAATTACAAGCGCGTCACGAAGCTCGAGTGGAATTTGCAGAAGATACAGCAGAATTATTTAAACCGGTTACTAAAGCTACCGAAGGGGTTAGGAAAGCTACCAAAAAGTTAAAAAATCTACCAAGGGTCTTCTCCTCACGTTGCAGCAAACTGCGGCAGCAACCGAAAGAACAGAAAGAATTTTAAGGGATCTTCCAGGTGAAATAGCTGATATTCAATCACAAGAAACACTTAGGGATATTGGCCAGCTTTATTCTGAAGAACCACAACCTGAAGTTCAACCTCCTCAGCCAAAACAACAAAAAGTAAGACAACCAGCAATGGAAAAATTTCTCGATGACGCGGTTGCATTTATCAAGAAAAATACAAATAATGCGATTGATGCTGCACTAGATTTTGATAGAAAAAATGAGTATTTAAAACCTAATGTAACAATAGCAAAGAAAGGCTGGATTAAAACGATATTTAAGATTTATGCTAATGTACCAGCAAATACTCAAGCTGCTAATGATCATCCTGATTTTATATTATTTAATCAATCAATCCGCGCAGAAGAAATTCGACGCAGAAAAGAATCAGATCAGATAGAAGAAATTTTAAATGTAGAAGAACAAAAAGTACCACCAGAAACAAGTAAGAAAAAATTCAAGGAAGAAGAAATCAGGAACGAAGAAAAAGCAACCTCCTCCTACTTCTTCTTCGGAACCACGATATTACATGCCATCTGACATCGAAGGTGACAATTCTACCCCCGGTGCTGCTGGAAGTGGTTTCGGTACGGGCACCAGAGGAAGTGGTCTTGTTACTTGTCCCAATAATATTCTTGCTGATGTTGAACGATTAGAAATCCTCAGTGGAGGAAAACGAGCCGATAATAATTCCCCAGAAATCATTAATGAAGCAGCTGATAGTTGTCAGAGATTATTTACAGGCAGTATCGTGGATATTAATGTTTATCGATCCCTCATCGATGAAATCGCCCATGATTACCACAGTGATTAAGGGTATACAATTAGATCAGTGACAAGAAAATAAGATGATCATACATAATGCTCACCGTGGACCGATCATGGTCAGAGTGATAAATTCGTGATTACCCACATATCAAGCGTACTACGGAGATGGACTTGGTTATGTTGTTCAGGGTCTATTTAGAAGGATAGCTCCTAAAGCAATACCGATTGCAAAACAACTGGGAATGAAAGCTATTGATGTTGTTCGTGATAAAGGTATTGGTGCTGTTGGCGATGTTGCCGGTAAAGCATTCTCGGCAATCAAGGATAGACTAGCACGATTAATACGACGAAAACCTCAACCAGTAAAACCTCAGCCTGTAAAATTACCCAGTACAGAAGTTATGCCTGCAAATGTTAGTAAAAAAATAAATCAAGCTGCTAATCAAAAACTAGCAGACTTGGCTGATGTACCCCATCAGAAGAAGAAAAAAATATAAATGCTAGTCTGATAGCAGGAAGCGGTCTTCGTGTTAGACGATAACATATAATAAAATGTTCAAGCATGTGTCTGATCCCGCACTCGATATGGAAACACCAATTCTCAAAGATGACTCGATAAGTGATTATCAGTATTATTCTTATGACGCACGACAGCGAAATTAGCGTGGAAGAATCGAATTACAAGTTCAGGATACAAGCAGATATTTCTTACCCGCTGAAGCATTTATTGAAGTAGAAGGTGAAATTTTAAAAACAGATAATACTGAATATGGAGCTGATATTACAGTTGGTTTTGTAAATAATGGCATTATGGCGTTGTTAGACAGTGCTACGTATATTATCGACGGAAGAAATATTGAATCAATTTGGAAAGACGTCGACGTTGCCACGACGATACTTGGCCTTGCAAGATACAGCGACGATTATTCAAGATCAGCTGGTCCGTCAATGATGTTTGTGAAGGATACTTCTGATCATCCTGACAACAGACAGTATAATATAAGACGACCAAGAAACAATGCTGGCAACGCTGACGCTCATGTGTGGCCGGTGGTTCATGGTGCTAATCTAGAATTCAGCTTAGGATTTGCAGCACGTCGATCAATGCTGAAAGATGGTAGTAGAAGATTTTCATGTGCAATTCCACTATCACATATTTTTGGATTCAGCAGAAATGTCAGAAAGGTCATTTTTGGAGCCAAGCGTACAGTTGTACTTGGAAGAAAAGCTACCGACGATGATGCAATCTGGCAACCTGCTTGTGATGCTGGTAAAGTAATACTGACAAAACTTTCATTGCGGATGCCAGCAATGACTCCATCGATCGTTGAAGAACAACGGCTACTCTCTTTTATGGACTCAGGTGGTAAATCAACATTATCATGGTTGACGATGACCACAGATAGTGTTCAAAGTACAATTAATGGTTTATTCACATGGCAGATAGCATCACAGCAGGGTGTTTCTGCACCGCGATATATATATGTTGCTTTCCAAGATGCTGCACGAGTAAACTCACAAATACATAGTACAATCATAGTTGATAAACTTGGTGTTACTGAAGTTTATCTGAGAATAAATGGACATCAAGAACCATCTGAAGATATATTATTAAATTTTGATCCCAATCATGTTTCACCTGCATATCATCGTTTGATGACATTCATGGGACGTGATCAAAATATTGATTCTGGTCTACAAATATCACAACTAGATTTTACAACGCTGTATCCGATCTATTATTTCTCACAGGAACATTTGGATTTAGTTAGGCAATCTGTCGTTGATATACACTTTCGAGCTCATGTGGCGAGAGGAGCAATTGCTAATTACAGAGCAATCGCTGTTATACTCAGCGATAAAACAATGTTGCTTGATGGTGTAGGTGGACGAATGAGAGTCATTGATGCCCCAGTCGAAAACATGTAATTAAATAGCTCATGATATTATAATGTCATATCATCATGTTAATGTTACTCAGAGTCCTGGTCAGATTAAAAAAGCTACAATCGGCGTCAAGAAAAAATTCTGGAATAAACATATTACTGAAATCAACACAGATATCAGGTGGTCCAAATAAACTATCACTGACTGAGCGTCAACTCAGGAACTTCAATGACGCCAAACGGTAAAGACCGGTGTACGACTTGATTTGTCTGCGGGTCCCATTAGCGACATTGCCAAGACGGGTGGTATATTTCCACTTCTCGCAGCTATACCAGCGTTGATAACCTCTGCAGCTCCAGCTGTTGCAAAAGCTGTTGAGTTGGGTGCTATTGGAACTTCTGCTTGAATGGCATTAAAGAAAGCAACAGGACAAGGAATAAAAACTTCCAAAAAAAGGGGGAAAGATCTAAGACTGCCAGGAACCCCTCGTTCAAGGTACGGAAAAGGTCTAAGACTTCCCGGGACACTTCGTTAAACGCAAAGCGTCTCCTTCCCATGTCCGATTTTGATTAACTTGATGCTGCTGAAAGATTAAATATCAAACACTTCAGAGGTGTTTTTATGCGTGATCAATTACCAAATCAACCAAATCGTGTTGAGACCGGTATCATTAATCTCAATGGAAGTTCTGGTTCAGGTACTCATTGGGTTGCATACGCGATTGATCCACCTGGAATTATTTATTTTGATTCGTATGGGTTGGCACCACCGAAGGAATTTTCAAAATATGTCAGCGGAGTGCAAACTCCCGTATGGTATTCAACATTACCAACACAGACAATAACTGATCTGCCAATATGCGGCCGTGAAGTACTCGCTGTATTCGATGCTATTTCAAAATCTTCCGATGCACCTCACAAATCTGTAAATGTGTACACGAGTTCTGTTTTAAATAATCACTAATCGTATAATGGTTGATATTTTTGGAAGATCCTCTATCAAAGACAAGAAGAAAGAAGATATCGATTTGTCGAAATTTGCACAAAAGATGAACTCGCCGAGATTATCGATTTATCAGGCGTTGATAGAGATGAAGTTGTCGTTTTTCATGTAAATACCGTGTTTTAAAGACGAGTAATATTAAGTGGATCGACATAATTCGTTGGGTTCTCGGTGCTACCATGGATAATATCCCGTATTTACTGACGGCGGTAGAATCAGAGACTCAAATATATTATTGATAACTATCAGGGGTGAAATAAAATATAGCACTGCCGATCGTTTAAAATCCACCGGTGATACAGTGACAGATCAACTCAACATGAATGGAAATAAAATCGTTGTTTTAAGAGAACCAGCAAATGATGAAGATGCCGCAACAAACAAATACGTGGATGATAGCGATACCACAATCGATGACAAATTAAATACACTACGAGCCAAGTATGACGTTCACGTAAATATGTTTTTAAATATTCGTAGAAATGTTCAGAAACTTAATAAAATCGCAGATGATTTTTTGGGAAGTCCAATGGTTGTTGACATAAAACTCTCTGAAATTAACACAAAACTAGAAGATTTTGTCAGTGGAATTCCTGATATCGTTCAAAAAACTAATCTGATTAAAATTCCTCACAAACAGATTAACAATATCTTACACACAGTATCATCAGGATCATCAACATGGTCACAGCAAAATAACACTATCAAACATACCGCGGAAGTCACTGGTGTGTATAGGCTGTCCGTGTTCAGCTCTTCAAAATTTAGGATATTTACCACATTTCCATGACGTCATTCAGCCGATAATTTTTCTGGAACCGTGTCTATTGTGTTAAATCAAGCGGTCGAAGAAACGTTTATACTGGAACCATCTGATAAAAAATTAACCGCAGCGTCTTACTGGTGGTGTCTGGAATTCGCTGAAACACCTCAATTGATTACTTAATATCGAGTATATGATTTCACCGACGTCAGATCTGAATATTGTAAACAAATTCAGATAAGAGTAAGTTTGTTTATTACAGACACAGCTGAAAAACATCATTGACGAGTATACAATAAAAATAAAAAAAATACCGTAGACGTATCGTTGTTACTGATATAATTGTTTATTCTGCATCTGCGATCGTCGCTGGAACAGCAACTATAATCGGATCATTGTCAGCCACATATATAATAGCACCAGTAATAGGAATTGGTGTTGCAGTTATAACCGGTATTGCTGGTATTCTTAATATAATTCCAAAAAAAGATATCTACGTGTGCGGCTGATAAATTACATGAATATCAAATATTGCTATCAGCGGCAACACACGCACACGCCAAATTATCATCGCTGATATCAACAGGACTCAACGATGGAACAATATCAGGTCAAGAATTCTCAGAAATGATTAAGGTTTACCATGACACCGACAAAGTCAATTTAATTTAAATCCTGATTTAAAATCAAGTAAATAATAATATCATCAGTGACTACGCAGCAAGAACTCCTCCAACAAATCGTCGCTAATACAACACCACCGACAACTACGATGATATCAACGAGCTCAACTAATCTTGAAATCGATATTATCTTTCCAACGGCAATTCCAGCAAAAGAAATAGCATTAGCACAATTGCGAGTATATCACAGCTGGCCGTATATTAGATCAAAATCATTCGGTGGGTTACCTGCAAATAACTCATTAGTGTTTTCTTATAAAAATAAACCCTATCGCGTCTACCGGTGAAAAACGTCCTAAATTTGATATGATAATTTTTATTCTTGACAGCAGCGATAAAAATTGGGTCTTCAACTATGACGAGATTTATGGATATCTTTCCGATAAAGTTAAATTCGGACATAAACAAAAAAGTAATGATCTGCGAAATCTGTTTCCGAGTATAACACAATATTACAGCGATAATGTACAACAACAGATCATTGAAACCATACAACATCTAAACCAAGTTGCATCAGATCTTGAATATTCAAACAAACTCATCATGGAAGCAGTAATTGACCAAAGTGTTGATTCTCCACCCCTTTACAAAGTATTATCAGTAAACCATAAACGATTATTTCTCGATCATTTTTCGATAACAGAAAAACAATTACTAACATTTGTGATGCCGGAATTTAACGCTGACGTGTTGAGAAAATCAGTCAATGATGTCATCGATAAATACTGTCCAAAAATTATCGATTCATGGAGAAAAATATCACCACCTGCGATTATTCTCCGACATGACAATGATCCATACGGCGGCGGTCGTCATGTATCACCAGGCATTGTAAACATCACGTCGACGATCGCAGTTAATTTGGTGTGTGACGCCATCGATGGAAGTTATCAAGTAGATACTGAAGAATCCAGACAAACACAACAGGGATATATCCTATATTCATTTACCCCCGAAGTACCTCCTGGGTTTTTAATTGTGTCAGTGCCAGTTAATCCGGTTTATCTGCGATGTCATAATCCACTGTAATCACGGATACATTTTAGACTTACTGACCAGGCCGGACACTTACTTGACCTACGACAGGAAGTTCTGACAATAAGTTTGCATGTGAGATCGTAGATCTTCGCGTTCGTGACTGATCTCTTCTCAAATTAAATTACACGAATAAATATAATGGACGGAATAATTGCAGAGATAGAAAACTAACCCATGCACAACAATTGATGGTGTGTTATTATTGTCTAAACAAACTTCGTAGTAAGATTATCGATGATGTAATCGATATAGTAAAAAATTCTGAATTAACGGAAAGAAATGAAAAAATAAATCTGAATCAGAATAAATATTATAATCAGAATCATGAATCAGAATCGGAATAAATATTATAATCATGAATCAGCATAAATATTATCTGATTCTGAATAAATATTATAATCTGAATCAGAAAACAGAAAAAAAATAAACATAATATGAATCTGAATAAATATTATAATCATGAATCAGAATAAATATTATAATCTGAATCAGAATCGGAATAAATTAAATATTATAATCTGAATCAGAATCGCAATAAATTAAATATTATAATCTGAATCTGAATCAGAATAGAAAATAAAATGAAAAAAATTAATATAATCTGAATCTGAATAAATATTATAATCTGAATCTGAATAAATATTATAATCTGAATCTGAATCAGAATATACTCTGAATCTCAATAAATATTATCATCATCAATCAGAATAAATATTATAAAATATTATAATCATGAATCAGAATAAACATTATAATCTGAATCAGAATCGGAATAAAATAAATATTATAATCTGAATCAGAATGTAAATAAATGTTATAATTATGAATCTGAATAAATATTATAATCTGAATCAGAATCATAATAAATATTATAATCTGAATCAGAATCGGAATAAAATAAATATTATAATCTGAATCTGAATAAATATTATAATCATGAATCAGAATAAATATTATAAAATATTATAATCATGAATCAGAATAAAAATAAAAATAAAATAAATATAATCTGAATCTGAGTAATAATATTATAATCTGAATCAGAATCAAAATAAATATTATTATCTGAATAAATAAATTATCTGAATCTGAATAAATATTATAATCTGTTTCTGCATGTTATGATAAGAATAAAAATAAATATTATCAGAGTAAAAATAAATATATAAAAAAATAGCAAAAGAGACTAACTGACGAGCAAGTTGAATGACGTCGGATATATATCTTTTCGGGTAAATGTTATATTTTTCTTTCTCATTCTAATTTTCTTTCTCATTGCAATTATTGGATCGCTAAGAGCGATAGCGGTAATAAAAACACCCCTAAAGTGAACCTCTGGTGTTTTGAGGTTCGGGGGTGCCAGGCGAGTTACACCTAGAATTAGTTTGTTTTTTTTACAATCTTACAATCACCCGTACACAAGTATATCTCGTCATCAACTGCCCGCAGGTGCCCCCCCCCCCCATTATAATAGTATCTGTCGAACATGTGAAGAGTTTCCACTAGTGGATCCGTACGCAAGCGCCTTAACCCCAGGACTACCGGAGCTCTTACAAATACACAGGTGAATTTAAGTATATAACTATTCGCTACTACAGTCACTGGTGACAGCGTTTTCACGCTCAGTGACCTCGTCAGTAGCGGCCTTGTCACTGAGTTTACAATCGTACATAAACTTCTTCAACTAACGCACACGTGAACTCATAATCTTTTTTGTTTCGTATTTGCGTGATAACTCTGACCTAACCTTTTCGATCGCGTTTGCGAGTGAAACAAATTTTTGAATATCCTCATCATCAACAAAAAGTAGAGATTGTCTCAAGGCCTGTTGAAGTAACTTGATGAATCTGTATTCAGCTGCTAGTGTATATTTTTCATCATATTTCCGTTCCTGTAGCGCTTCAAAATCATTTATGATTTTATCAAAGTCCAATGGTTCTAATAATTCTGTATCCTCGCCATTTAATTTTTTAATCTCAGAAATAATTGCATGAATATTCTCGGAATTCATTATATAATAAATATTTGTTTAAAATAAAAATATTTTCTGAATCAGAATCAGAATAATAATATTTATTATATACATTTCTGCCTGATGTCATTCGGGAGTTAAAATACATGTAGGTCTGTATACCTATTTGACCTGGATTTGTAGACACGCAAGCGGTGTATGATTTATACTGAGGTCACCTATACTGGATAAGAAGGCAACCTACATGTGCGATCAGTTATATTGAATAAAATCACAATTATTGTAAACTGTAGCGTAGATTTATTTCAATTTCCAAACCAACTTCATAAAATATACTGTATAAAATATCTGCATTTCATAATCGCACATACATTTTCTGCACAAGATGTCATTCGCGAAGTTAACAAATACATGTAGGTCTGTATATACAAGTATGTTACCTATCTTACAGGTAAGAGCTAAAAATAAATTATCTGGAATCTTCACGCAGTTGAGAAAAAGGAAAAACAACAATCGCGGCGCAGTCATATAATATTACGCACTTGCAAACGGGACAACTACTTAATTGCTCTAGCGGAGAAATCGTTGCTTGACGGAGTTATCTTCCTTCGTCATCTAATATAATGGGCACATAGCAAAATGTTATTTTCTGGTTAAATTTTCTTGAATACGCCGATTTGGTTATATTATTTGCGACAAGTTGTACTGAAGGCATGCAAATAACAAAATATTTTCCAACTGCGTTTATTGATTGAAATATTATTTCTTCGCCAGTCTCCATGTTCATGGATTTAACAACTTTCGGAAACTTACTATATTTCCCAGTACCACCTCGTGCAGAATTCTGACTGTGTAATAGCTTGTAAGTTACATAAAGAATTATCAATTTTATTGCCGTTGATGTGATCGATCACGAGTCCATCATTGATCAGTCTATGAAAACATTCATATACGAATCTATGAGATAAATACTTTTTCCCCAGCACGAAATCTGAGATAACCGGTATTTTCAACATTACCGACTCGTTTTTTTAATCGACATTCCTGATTACACCAGCACGAGATGCCTCATAATTTTTAATGATGGGATGCTTCACAAATTCATTTTGCTCCATTAATATAATAATATTATTTGTCTAAACTATTATTTTATTGTTGAGGTGAAAATCTGGCTAGATAGTCTTCGGCGCTTTCTATAGGAGATTCGACTCCATTGGCGTTATTTTTTTATCATAATATCGTTTCAGGTCTCTGTATTTTCTAACACCACATTGCACATAAAACTGCATTTTTCCTCTGACCCCAACACCACATCGTAAACACGGAGAGCCAAGAGAGAATTTCGCGATGATGGTGCATCTCATGTATGGTCAACATTCAGAATTGTACGCGACCCTGGTGGCGTTGTGAATGTTACAATGAATGATAAGCAAGCAGCGACAATTATTAATTATCTCGACGCTGAACGAAAATATATTTTTCAAAATAAGACAGACGACGACACATGGATTATCCGTGACAAACGTGATCCTGTTCGCGTGTCTCGTCAGGGTCATAGTGCAGGTATTGTAACAATAAATAAAAATTCAAAACCAGGAATACTGACTGGAGTTGATAGACCTTATTATGAACGAGAGTATCCTGTAACGGCAGTTGTTTATGCGATATATACACTGAATGATAAACCTAGCGTCGATAAACCTCTACCAATGAAAATTTCTCGCCTGAATTGTGTTGCTGAGAGAGTTACAGAACATTTCAACAAATGCGAAGCGTGGAAACGGTTTAACGGATCTAAGGCGTAAAAAATTAACGAGTGGGCAGAAACAGTTAAAGATACTGGAGCGTCTATCAGCGACGTTGCTGACTGGAAAAAAATTAAGATTTCCAATAACAGTGAAGACACTAACCGGAGAGATTTTATACGAGTCGAAATATAAAAGAAATGGAACTTCCATAGAAATTATTGATCATAACGCACACGCGTGGACTTCGGATATAACAATATTTCCACAAAATCGAACTGTTAAATTCTGTAGTGGCAATATGTTTGATTTTATCGGAAATATCACTAAAAATGATCCTGTATCTGTGTGGTTTTTTCAGAGTTCGGAATGTGGAAATTATGATCAATTTGTATGACCTAACGGAGATAAGTACTGTATGGAATCTCTACATGAAAATATGAAAAATATCGCGTTAAAATATGAAAACGGATATAAAATCGACTCCGATGAAGTCGAACGATTACTCAGTAATTGTTTTACCGTTCCGTCAGTCGCTGCCCACGCTGCTCAGAAGAAAAATTCATGGAAACCAACACGATTGGAATTTCTTGAAGATATCCAACGCAGTTGTATCGAGTACGGACACAGTGGATTATGGAACACAAAATACGACCGCAACGATGTTATATCGGTTGATATGGTTGCATGTTATCCTGGAAGTTTTCTTGGTTACGGAGAATGTTCTGCGTATTTCAAAAGATTTGGACATCCAACACATGAGATTACAAGAGTTACGATAAATGGACCATTACCGGATAATTTTGATTTGACAGGGTTCGCTCGTATTGATTCATCTGAGTTTTCACGGAACCTACATCCTATCGTTTATGCTTGGTTTGGAAGACATTTTTCAGAAAAACGTTGGGCTCCAATAGTGTTATTGAGATATATGATCCATTCTAGTATTTTGATTTCTCTGACATTGACCGAAGCAATTATATCGTATAATACACAGAAGAATATTTGGTTACCACCACAAAAGAAATGTACCGGTGACGAAAACTATTATGGAACTGATTGCGAAAATAAACATGCAAAAGATCTAGGACGAAAGATTATTGGTAAATTTACAGAAGGTGGAGCATATGATCATAAACGACACTGTTGTAGATTGGTTATCGACGATGCGGAATTAGATTTTATTATTGCCGATACTGCAGCGAAAGAAACTTTCATAAATCGAAATGATGCTTATTTATCCGACGGAACTAAATTAGGAAAAATTGTGAGTTATATTGAAGGTGAATCACCGCAGTTCACTCATTTAAGATCTTCGATGCTTGCGTATGTTTCGATAAATTTATTATCGATGATAAACAGATTTTCTGATTCCGCGGTTAGGGTCGCTACAGATTCACTTTATATCAATAATAAATACACAGAATCACTGAAACAGTTAAAAATTTCCAATTACGCTGTTTGGGGATCGTAGAGAATAAAACGAGAACAAATTCTTGATTATTCTGTATCAGCCGATTACAGACAAGAGAAAATATTTTATTAAAAAAGAAATCGTTTATCGGAATTATCATCAGCTCCATCTGTGTTTGATCCTGTAACCCGTCATAAGACTGTTTATCTCAACGGGTGCGGTGGTTCTGGTAAAACAACACGTGCGATTCAATTATTTCAACGATTAAATAAATCCGCCGATATGATTGTTTTGACACCCACACATAGACTTACACGAGAAATGAACGAACGTGGAGTTAATTCGTGTACATATCACAGTTTCTTTCAGTGAAAGGCAGATACGTGGACCCCTGAGCGAGTGGGTGAGATATATATTCCTAAGATTATTATTTGGGATGAGATCTGTACGGTATCGTTGGAGGTATTAAGAATATTTCTCGACTGGTTGTTAACGAGAAATACTGCGATTATCATGTGTGGTGATCATGGTCAACCACCACCTTTTGTTGGATCATCTCCGCACGAATGGCTGAAAAGTTCGTAGATTATTATGAAGAGATAACTGATGATCATAGAGCTATTTATGAAGCGCTGAGAGAATTTAAAAGATTGATCAGACTGCAGCCAGATAGAATTCAGTGTAAGATAATGCGTGAAATAATTCCAGAAACTCCGATGAATGATTTTTGGAATTTATGGAAGCCTACTGATTTGATAGTCGCAAGTCGGAAGATAGTTCGTGATACACTTCAGGAGAAATTATTTCTGTTACACAACGAAAGATTTTCGGATTTGCCTGTTCCTCTTTGTTATCGCCCAGCAGATACACGAAAACAAAATATAAAAGTTGATATTCCAGGAACGAATGATAAACAAAAACTTGTACTTAATGATATTGTTGTTGTTGACGTTAGCGCAGTTGAAAATGCGTTGAAGACGGATAAGTTACCATGGACGTTAGGTTAAGCTATAACGATTCACTCGTCACAGGGATTAACTATTTCGGATACAAATATCTGGATCGTCGATGATCGGATCGAATAGTCAAATTTAGTTTATCTAGCGGTATCGAGAGTCAGAAAAATATCTCAGCTGAAGAGAATTGTAATAGATCACGTGATGACCGAGGATTCAACTGATATAAACATTAAAGATGTTGTCAAGAAAAACTTAGTTGGTTATCATCAATCGGACACCGCATCCAATTAAAATTAAGTTGGTCAAATCTTAACACTGTTTTTACATGATCGACACAAGGTGAGCACATTACTTAAATCGACTCATAAATAATCAAATGCACCTGTAATGGTTACTCTCTGGTACGTAGTCATACTTTCGATGTTAAACTTATAAAGTATCCTTTTGAAGTCAATTACCTCCACCATTTTCGGCCGATATACAATGCACCGCTGTTACACGCTATTGGTTAGTTGGTGTTGCGTAATAAGGGAGGCAACTCATGAAATCCAATAGATGTCGCTAGGACAAGGTACTAAAATATCTGCTCGATCAGCCAAGGTGTAGATAGGGTTAACATATCGGAACCTTGGCTAGCGAAGATCACATGGTTGTGGCAGCATCGTTTTCATAACAAAGGGAGGTAACCCACTGTGATGAGTATGAATCAACTATTCCTTTCTACCTGAGAAATTGTTCTACTTTAATCTTGTCTAGCTGGGTATAAGATTTCATCGGGAGAAGGAAAAAATAGAATATAATAGTACAGAATGTTGTTCCGAGGTCAATTCATTATGACACTTTTAATAATAACGTCGTGTTAACGTCATCGAAGCGACCAATTTTTTTATCGTCACTGTATTACAGCACTTGGCTATATTTATGTAATTATAACTAAAACCATGTTCGCTAGCTTTCAATCAAAATTTTTCAACATTTCTGAAGAAAATATATATCGGGAACAAAATCTAAACGCCGTTCACGAGAGCTATCTGATTGTAAATTTTCATTTTGAGGAATCGTTTGTTTAAAATATGTATCAAAATTGTATTTGATAAAAGAATAAATTAGGTCACTGTGCTTAAAAGAACAGCTAATTAGATTAAAAGAACAGCTAATGACATTAAAATAACAGCTAATTAGAATGTACATTTTCATTGCGTGAAATCCTACAAGTATCATTTCTGCTACAAGTCTACAGAGTAAATATTAATTTTGGAAATTTAAGGGTTAAAGAAAAACAAAACAAAATTGTTCATAGTCTATAAAACTGTTACGCACGATATTTGTATTTAAATCTCAATGAAAAGAAAACGAAAATAAACACGTCTATCAAATCACAAATATTTCGGGTCATCCATTTTCAATTAGGCTAAAACAAATATTTAAATACATCAATTCAATACGTGACCGTTCCAGACGAAGGGTACTTATGAATTCATAACAAACAAAAATGCCAGAACACTTCGCCAAGCTTGATAAACTAAATGAAATGTCAAGTACCACCTACTTAATGGACTAGGTCACGCCCGATTGGTACGATTCGCACGACCTTACACTCTAACTCAGATGACATATTCCTTCCTAGATGAATAGGGGCATCAATCTTTACAACGAATACGAAAAGTTAGACCATTTCGAACAGCTTTCAAACACACATACACACACATATAAAACTTGAAAGGTTAATGCACACTGTATTTTAATCGTCACTTTTAAGAGGACCCCACTTGATATGGTTATAGACCATAGCGACCATGCTCTTGCTGGGAGCTGCCAGGCGATACTTAGCTCTCTATCCCGGAATTTGCATACCACACTGCAAAAGTACGTTTTCCTGGTAGAATCATAGTAAATACATTTATTGTTTTTATTGTATGACTGGGTGTCAGAATATCATGTTTTCCTCGTACTACCTGTCTTGTTATGAGAGAAACGGCGACTGCATTTCATCGTACATTATCTCACCCTCCCCTCTGTAAACAGCAGAATCTTTTAATATTTCATATTTGACGCAAGAATTATATATTACCAGTTAAATGCGGAACAAATTTTCTCTGTCATTTGTTAATAGGCCTAAATTTCGGGATTTAAATCTTAAAATTTAAACCTCTACTTTCGTTTTCTAAACTGTATTCTTAATTATTCTGTGCTTCGTGTAGGCTTCTTCTGCAGACGCATATTGGGCATGGAATAGACCCCATTCGGATCACCTCGTGGATTTTCTTAAAAGTTCCATCTCAGAAATACCAATAGAGCAGGAAAAGGACGAAATCGCAGGAATATGGTGGAGAAACTCAGTCATCAAATGAGTTGTGTATTGGCGGAAAACCCCTAGAGTGCTTTGTTTTGAATAGACCTTAGTCCATATAACGTCAAGCAAGGAAAACAAACCCTATGACGAGTTGCATGACCGTAATAATCCACATACACGACCGAATAGTCCTCATTCTACAGTAATGCCCCTTTTCATGATTTAAAAGACGCGTTCTTGTTGGTCAAAGTAATTTCATCTGGTGAGATTATTTTAATTCTTCATTAATGCATTCAGGACTTGATCCGAAAGCCAAATTCTTTCGAAACACAATTTGTCAGTTTCGGCAAAGATTTGAAGATGCTTTAAAGCAAAGAATAATTAAAATTTAAGACTTCATCTGACTTGAATTTTGCAGTTTAAAAAACAACAAAACAAATTCAATCATGTGCAGACACTTACAGTGGGCTTGTTAGACAATACTTTCTGTAGAACTGTTAGTATAGATCCTGTTTAAGGGAACTTAAAGGTCCTATCAAGGGTCAGAACGCTTGA
>JAECUM010042263.1:0-10528 GCA_016617855.1 Megalonaias nervosa
CTATCTATCAGTCATTCCGGATTCCTATGAAAGAAATCAAGGTACAAATTAAAGTACGAATGAAAAATTCTCTAACCTGGTCATATTTCTACAAGTAGATTGGTCTAATTTGTACTCTGTTCATGTACAAGTGAGCTAAGCTTGTGCACTGTTGAACGAATCTCAGAGTTCAGGTTATTTGTTACTTGTTATTTTCCAAATTTCTATTGATTCTTTATATGTATCTCTTATTCTAAACAGTTGTTTCATGTTCAACAGATTGTGGAGATGTAGATTTTGTGATGGATTTCTTCTACAGCTACGAAAACCTAGTCCCCCCCCCAAAAAAAAAGTACTGCAGTTGCTGGACCAGTTAATTTATGTAATTATTTGACAACTTACAACTTATTTACTATTGATTTAGGTCTATTGTATATTGTATAACTGTAATCATGTTCTAAGAACACGTGTGTCTGAATGTATCAGTAAAATTATAGGTCAGTTGTAAGATGGTCTGCAATCTATATATGTTGGGAACCAAGTCTAATATTTAATTTATACTTGTGACATTTAATGGGTTTAAAAAAACAAACATTTAAAATACATACCTAAAACGAGTGATGAAAAGTATATTATCTATTACAAATTAGAAGAAATTAATATATGTGTGTGCGTATATTTAATCCATAGGCAAACAATTTGAGAGAGAGACATAGAGCAGGTATGGTGGATGATGTAAGAGAAACGTAATACAGAAGTCGAGTTATATTTTATTTTATCTGAAATAAAAGTCATCACAAAATGGACAAGTTAAAATATAACAATGGACAAACAAATATATTAATTTTTCCGAGACCACTTTAACAGAAATGAATTGGTGTAATTGTCGGTCTCTATGCTCGAGAAATTCAGTGCATAAACAACAAAACATACTTCCACCATTTTTCCTTTTACTGAACTCTTCTTATGAGAACCGATCCATGTAATTGCATAATTTCAGGGTAGTTTTTGTTTTGTTTAATTTGTTTTTGGTATCTTGTGTCAGTGTGTGTGTGTGTGTGTGTGTGTTTGCCATCTAAGGGGCATTGGAAACGTTATCTGAATCGTCTTTTCATTATCTATCTATCTATCTATCTATCTATCTATCTCTATCTTTATCTATATAATTCAAGTTATCACCAATGATATATGTATCTGGAGATAGGTGGTAAAATATATTTAGCCGGACTCTTAACTGTACTAACTTCAAAATTATTGTTAAGAAAGCACAACTAACTCCCGAAAGTGTTATAAACATTACTCCAACCACAGAGCCCTATGTTAATATACTCACCCAATGTATTTTACAAAATGTCACGGCCCTACAACCCTACTGACCTCATTGGGTACTAAGTTACAAAAAAAAAATGATAATCGTCAGATGCTAATTTCTTCCAAAATAACATTTTTACTGTAGTGAGTTCGAAACCAGGGCAGCTCGACCATAAACAGTAAACAATACAGACACTACTCCGCCAGCTCTGAACTACGAGTGATGTACCTCTAATCGGGCATTGAATACTGCAATTCTATTGGTCCTGGGTAACCCTCCTTAAACACACGCGCAATGCTAATATTGTAGTACTAGGTTAATTCAGAGATTAATACTGTATCCTCAAACTTAAAATTTTTATGACCAAAGATAAAATTCTAATGCCCTGATGAAATTACCACCAGAGGTAAATGTTTTTATTGTTAAAAGTACATTATAATTATCATCTAAGCCACATTAAAATCTCGATGTTTTGCAAACGCTAACCTAAGAACACGAATACGTATGTAACTTTTCAGCGTGTAGTTTTAGTTTGTTTTTCGTTTAAAGTGTAGAGAAATTGTACTTTATTAGTTTTATTTCCCCTCGTCTGTTTGTTTCTAAATGTAAACTGATTCGACGTACATGAGATGCTAGCTTTCCAGTGCACTGATACCTCAGAGGTAATGATCAAATCACAATAGCTTAACCAACTTCTGGATCTCCTGGTACCTAAGATTCTAATAGGGGTTATAATCAAGTGTATAACTGGGTCAATCGTATGAACATAACGTAGAAGCGGACGTATGAAAAGTAATGTTACGAATATGTAATTTAATTCCTTGTGTGTTAATTTTAAATTCTTTTTATTTTTATTTTTGTTTCATTACATTTTATTGTAACGATGATATTTTTACTGGATTTGACATTTCCCCCAGTAAATTCAGTCTTCTGTTTTGACTTAATTAGAACATAAGAGTCGCGTAAGCACTATTTTTAACTAACCTAGTTCTTAATCTTGGTTCGGAAGTTCGTAAACACCGAACGAAAATGGTCATTATCAAGGTCATGTTCGGCCCACGTGTTGGCTATGTGTAAACAGCTTTATTTTTAAATTCATTTCCAGCGTGAGAATTTGATTCTTAGATAGGGCTATTCTAGCCTACGTGATAAATGGCATTTTTTTTTTTTTAATGCGCTGTTCGATAATTTATTGACCACGTGACCAATCACGCGGGTCTGAAATGAAGTTTTGTTCGGTTTAAATACGCATTCTTAATATTTTTCTGGCAGTTGTGAATAATACCTTGAGGCTGGAAGGTTTTTTGTTGTTCCTGTTTTAAGAGGGTTTTTTTTATTTAAAATAATTTATTCACTCAGAAAACCTACAAGTGCTTTTCTTCATCAAAATTCTTGAAAAAAGACATTTATTGGACTTTTATTCTGGAATTTTATCTGGAACATTATACGTTGTGATTCAACGAGAAACTTGATTTTTCGTACAAAGACTTCACCTGACGTCATCATCCTCCATCTTGGAACGTCGTCGGGATTCGAACCTGGATTCAGTTAGAACCGTTTAGTTATAGGACTTATATTTTTCAATTCTAGGATTAAGTTTTGGATTATATTCACAAACTGCAAGTCCTTTATCATATTTTTACCGTGTTTTCTAGGGAAATAAATTATTCTGTTTAAATATGCAACGCTTGTTGCCTTCACTCTTTTCTTTTGTTACTTTTGTACGAGCCTACACGTAACAGTAACGAAACTTGTCCACGAAGACAGCCGGGTGGACCAAAATGACTTAATTTGGTCGTCCTCAGAGAAAGACAGAAGAGGTTGAGTAGATGGACTTTTGGAAACAAATTTAAATACAAGTAAAAGGTCATATAACGGGTCCATGAAAATCATATGGGTACTTCAGGCATTCAGCTAGTTATCGTGCAACTAGACCGAAAGGATATATTGTGAGGACTGTATGATTTATTGTGGGTTTATGATAGCTTCTTTGAAATGAAAGGAATGTTTATTATCTCTATTCTGAACTTAATGACAAGTATTGTTATCGTTTACCCATTCTGGTAAATACAGGTATGACTCTTCTCGATTGCCTATTACATGTACTGTTACATAATTTATCTCGCCAAAAACCACGTTTGTAGCTATTCGAGTACCGTTGCAGGTTCAACTAAATTCATTATGTTCAGTGATACCAGTCTTGCTCTTTCATCTATGTTCTTTACGAGTGCAGCCAATAAATCAGTTTCATCTCCAACTGAACCAAACATGATCTATTTTCCTACCCACTAGCTTCCTTTAGTATGGTTCAGCTTCTGCATGAAATTAGGCAAATTCTGGTTAAAAATGTAATTTTCGTTAATTTGAATTATTGTCAACTTCAAACCTATACTCATCTAAACCCGTCCTGGACTTTTCTGGTGTTCATTTTTTAAGTGTCTAATACCTCTGTTGCGTTGTTTGGTTGGTTGTTTTCGCAAGAAGTGTCAATATAATTTTTATTTTGAATTGTCATTACAAGATCACAAATAAATAGGCAATGAGCTAATATACATAATGTCTGGAAAAGAGTTCTAATGTTAAGTATTAAAATTGGAATTATTATAAGTTCTTTTTGGTTCTATACTTGTGATTTTGAATGCATCAAAAAGCAATCTTTTACAAATAGAGGTAATACATCATATACAATAAAATCAAAACATGTTCCACCAGGATCTTTGTTTAATATTAAATCAATTAACTAAGGATATGACCCCATCGTTTACAGAGGAGCAGACTGTTGAAATAAATTTTGCAAGTGCATGTATTTACAAGAAATTTCAAATATATATTTATACAAAAACTAATGCCAAGAAATGCTACTAAAATGTTACTTACGAATGAATGCAATAAGATTTATATTTCCCTCCTCAGATAGTATAGTTGTTAAAAGGAAATTACCAACGAAGTTATTCAGGAGGTCTTTATCTCTTCAGAGGACCATACAGATGCCCCGCACATGCCAAGAGTAATTTATATAAGAAATATCCAAAACATATGCCACTTTTTAGTCGTAAGATTTCTGCCTAAGATTCTAAGGAAGATCTGGATCATATAGTAGGAACAATACCAAATAATGAAAATAATATTTCGTTTCGTAAGACTTGTATTGCTGATAGTTTTAAAAGAGACGAAAATAAAGACTTTTCCCAAAACGAGATGATATAATGTTCAGCTAACCAGTAGGGATAAGATACAGCCTACAAAAGTCTAAACGATAATAAATTCACGACAGCTATGAAAAATGTTAGTAGCATGTAACCAACATATTTGAGAAAATATAATTATCCGTATTAGAAATTTAGAAATATAGGTAGTAGCTCATTGAATCCGGAATTATAGCTGAACTCTGATTGTTGTCGAATTGAAATGACAAAGAAAATCGATATTATACTGACAACGATCAAAAAATAAGCAATGTAGAATACGATTGGTCAGTTAATTATATACCTTTAACAAAATAAGTTATATGATTTGCCATGTCCCAATTAATGTATTTCAAAATAGTTAAGACAGGCGATCAAACTTCAAATAAAATTAAAGATCGTCCGACGTCTTGGAGTGAAAGATACGGTCATGCCGGCATTTTAGAAGTAGTTTCTGTAGTACCATTGCATTTTATTACGACTGTGACGACTATGAGGTCTTAAAGCAACAGAAAGTGCAGTTCCAGCAAACTGAGATGAACTTGACCAGGTTTCGTTTCATGTCCATGGCTAATGGCATTGTATTGTATTGTATCAAATGCGACATTTATTTGCTCAGCATCGTGCACACACCAAGCATAACACTAACGTTCGAGCTAGTATCAGCTTGTCGGCCATATATATTTTATTTATCTTAACAGTAACTTTACTTACAATGTTGGAAGCCCTTTGCATAGATGCTTACCTAAGTGGTGGAATGTCAATGGCTGTAAGTAGGTATCTAACCTTGTTGCTGCTCATTGGTATATCAAGTAGTCCAGCTCGAAACATCATCTTTACAGCAAGAGGATTTAACCAAAGCTTAGTTGTTTTTATTTCCTCGTACAGCTTGTACTCTGGTGACTTAAAACTGCAGTTTTGACACATCAGTTTTTGCTTCCAAGCAAGTTCCCATTTTCTTCCACTGGCAATTTGGAAATCAGGTCCCTCACATCTCGATTGCCTTGGCGATGGATGATATCGCTCCACATTTCAACATTTTTATTCATACAGATCTTACGTGTCCCATTATGCTGATTCGCTTCCGTCTCTTTCAGGGTCAGTCTCGATTTGAATGATGACCGTAAAATTCTAGCAGAATTAGATGTGCCAGGACAGTCTACTGCCAAAAGTGACCGGTGACCACCATATGTTCTCTTTGTTACTGCCACGAGAAAGAACTTCTCTGCATCCATTCCTCTGGTCACTTAAGCAGATGCAGCACTGGAACTTTGGTGGAGTATGTCGAATATTTCTGGGCTCAAAAATTCTTTGTTCTTGGTGTACTCTTGCATGGTTTCAGTTAAAATAACGGCATTTAAAAGTTTAATAATTATTCTCTCCCCACCCCCTTATATAACGAGGAAAAGTTGTGCTACCCTGGTATCAAAGAACTGCATCAACTCTTCAATACTTCTGGAAGCCTATCATCTGAGAACTCCTCTCCTTCATGGGTAAAAATGACATCACTCTCTTAGTTACTACCCCAACTTGCGTATTCCGATTCTACCAGATTTCAGGTGTTGCCTGTTATTGATAGGCCCCGGTCCAATTACTTCAAACGTGATAAGAAAAATCATTAATGTTTCATGATAAAGGAATGATACATATCACAAAAGAACAAAATTAGTCACATTCAAATTTTAAAATTTTCATGAAAATATTAAGTTAAATTCAAATTTTTTAGTAAAAGCCTGTATCATATTTTAAAACTGACTTTTCTAGGAGAGTTTAAGTTCTAATAATTTCCAGATTTGTACGAGGATTAAAAATAATGACAATTTATTTCGAATATTTATTGTAATTAATAAAAACACAAGTTAATTTTAAGTTGCGTACAATTTTGATAGTCATCCATTTAGAACTTCTTGTGTTTCTGATAAAAAGGTATGAGATAAAGGCCGGAGACTATTATATGCATGGATCAAATTTATTGAAACTCTTTCCAGCAGTATTTCGGACATATTTATTTAATTCAGATAAAAGCTTTTTCCATTCATGTAAAAATCTCTAAACCCGAATTCAGGTCGCAATTACTACTTCCAAGTCAGTACCCACTAATGTAATACCAGTCTATTTTAGCTGATTTTGTTTTCTCTGATAGCAAGCAAAGGATAAGGCGTGTTCAGTTCTAGCAAGAGTCTCACCCAGGGTATTAGGTATTTTGAGTGGCTATAATATTAGCATAGGGTGATCATGGAAGTGAAAAAAATGAGGAACATGTAAAATCATACTGTCGCTGGAATGGATTTGAAATACACATGCGCACTCGCAGGAACAAACAACGAACCTGGATCGGAGTACGTAAAGGTGAATTTGCTGCCATCGCACTATTAATTCCGTTTGAGATCATAATCCTTTCTCGAGACTTGGCCATCGAAATGAGCAAATGTTTCTCGTTCTGGATACAGGTTAAATAACAGAGAAGTAAATGCTTTCATTTTCATGCCCTCTTTATGGCAACAGAAACACTCAATAAAATAAGTTTTGTTCCCCTCCCCCTTTTGGGGGTCAAACCTTTGATGTGACGTTTGCTCCATGTTCATAGGAACTGAGCCACTGATCTTAAACAACTGTTTTCTTCGTTTATAACATCATGTATTTGAGAAAGTGGGAGATATCATTTTAGCAAAAAACACAAAACATGAATTAATTTCAAGATTATAACGTTATTTGAAAGCAGAGAGACAGGAGAGTTAAACTAACAAAACAAAAGTCTTTAACTTCGAAATTCCTGTAGTATATTACGAACGTTTGTTAGAGTGAGGACATTCATACAGTTTTATAATAATAATAATAATAATAATAATAATAATAATAATTATTATTATTATTATTATTATTATTATTATCGCACTTATGTTTCCACATTTTCAGTAACTCTTCAGGGACATTGCTAAAATAATCAGATCGGCATTAACAGGTGTCTGCTAATGCATTACATTTGCATCGAATGTAATTCGTCATCGATTGATCTAGGCGGTTATCAACAATGCCATGAAGTGCATTTTCAAAAAAGGTCAATCTCTTTGTATTTCGCAACATTTAATTTAATTTTACTGGTTATAGCGGTTAGTACTTTGCACGTTGTATATATTGTAAGTGTGCCGACATTTAGTTTTAAATATGCAAGCGTCCGTGTCATAAAATGTACCTTACAATGCACATTAGGCTGCTCCATCTACTTAAAATGGCGGTGTTTTAGTTTAAACAAATTGTATTATAACAATATGATAAAACGATATTTGGTACAAGTTCTAACAACATAAATTAACCCTCTCCCTACAGAATACAAATATTGCAACATATTTCAACACACACACACACACACACACACATGAACGCACGCACGGACGGGCCATATAGTTTCGAAAATGACGGAAATAATTAAGTATGCAAAACAGAATGATTTTATACTTACCAATGCAAGTAGCTCTCTTTATCTCATCTTTCAAAAATCTAATTTCGTCATATCCGGCTGCTTTATAGACGTATGTACCAATAGGATTTGTAGCAATTGTATTTTGTTCCGAGATCCACGGGACTGACTCGACTCACGCCGAGACGTTTATTCTCTTGCTCTGGGCCATGTTGGCGTAGAACAGCGTGCCAACAAAGTCATCCGAGGTCCAATCTGCTATTAACAACAACGCTTTGACTACGTTCGGCCTTGATCCATATATGGGGTCAAACAATTGCTCCACGGCAACTTGAAGGCCTTCAGCAGTTGCTGTTGAATTCGAGCTGAATGTCATGTGACCAATAGTGCCTGTTACAGCTTGCTTGTCGTAATACTGATTCAGCTGAAATTCTACACTGGCCTTGGTCGAGTAAAGGACCACACCAAAATGAGTCTGATACGGGGAAATGTCGAATCATCGTACGACTTCCCTCGTGAACTCTTTAGTTCCATAGAAATCAAAGACATTTAGACTTGATGAACTTTAGGGCTTTAGCAGTTGCTCTTGAACCCGCGCTATATATCATGTGAGAAATAGCATTTATTACTGAGTGTCATAATCCTGATGCAGCTGGAGCTCTACACTGGCTGAGTCGATCAAGGACCGCACCTACATTAGTTTGAAACGGGGAAATGTCGAATCCTTGATCGCCTTCCTTAACGAACTCGTTAGCGCGTATAAAATCTAGGCTACAGAGACGTGATGAACGATCCAAGAGAAATACAAGGCCAGTTGCTTGATCTGCATGACAGCCTGAGACAATTCATTTAGCGACTCTTTGAACGACTACGGATCCGTTTAAATATACGATATGAACAAAGTATATTTAGCATACGTGAGCTGTTGGAGAGTGCTTAGGAGTGTAGTTCAATGAACTTGTAAAATCCATCTCGTCTAGCTAGTTTTCTTTCACCAGGTGTGACTGTCACTTAGCTCAGTGCCGGATTACCCAATAGGCAGAGTAAGCACCGGCCTGTGGGCCCCACGCCTTTTAGGGGCCCCGCGACAACGGATCAAAATAATATTGAACTGATTTGATCTTGACGTATTAGGAGATAATTTGCCGGGGGCGAGATTTCGACTGCCTAGGGGCCTCCACAGGGTTTAATCCGGCACTGACTTAGCTCCACTTCCAGAGAGGATTCTCACTGGTCAGTTTGTGACTTCCCTCTGTATCCATCAAGGACTTACTGCAGGTGGTATCATCGTCGGTTGTAAACCTACTATGCCTTTTAGGAACACGGTATTTCAGGCCTGACTCCTTATGTAAATCCAGTTCAGTGTGTAATGAGGTGAATTTAGGTTGATACCACAAGGCAGCTCAGACTTCACTCCCGCTTTAAATCTTTTATCGCTCACTGTGTAATGGGGTGCGTTTGGGTTCATGCTACATGCATATCAGTTGCTAAATGGTCAATACATCGTGTGTGTCTGTGTGTGTGAAAGTGTGTGTGTGTATGTGTGTAAATACTGTACTTGTACTGTAATGATTATTTGATTCATCTTTATTTACCTTTATTTTGTTTTGTTTTCTTGTGAATTTCTGCGTGCACACATTTCGTCGAGCTGAAATAAGCTTTCAAAAGAAATATTTTTTAGTCACCCTTTATCGTTGTCATCTTTAAAAATATTTTCCAGTTATATAATTGCTTCTTAATATAATGGCATGCATCTTTATATGAATGACGCTAAGATTGCTAATACTTTCAATTCTTTTGCAATTTCCTGTAATTAATAAACATACGGTTGTCTTATTCTCATCCCTCTTCTCCACAAAAGTTGTAAGGTTCATCAGTCCCTCTCTTGAAAACTTATTTTGTGATATGGAATGGGTGTACCAGTGTACATGGTCGTATAGTTCCCGTTACATCCATATGGTACACATGAGATTAATAACAAATAAAAATATTAGAATTTGTGAAACGTGCTGAGAGAGGGGAAAAAATAGTCGGACACGGAAGGAAGAGATTCTCAGCCTGAGCAATTAAATGCGATTTTAAAGCAGTAACTGTTGTTATACGCGCCTTTATTGCAACAAATTAGATAATAATTTTTCATTACTTTGTTCGCAGTATGAATATAGGCTGTTTCAATTGATTTTGTTGCCTTATATCTATCTATCTATATATATATATATATATATATATATACATAAAGTATATATATATATATATATATATATATATATATATATATAGTATATATATACACACACACACGTGTGTGTGTGTGTATGTGTGTGTGTGTGTGTGTGTGTGGTTCAGACAACCAACTTTATAACCTTAACACATTTTTAAGATTTCATAGGTAAGAATTCATAACAAGGATTTTATTAAATGAAGAATGACACTTTCGTCATACATCCAGCCAAAAGCTTAACTCCTAGACGGCTTGACGATGATGACAATAAAGTCCTGCCAGGATCCATAAATTGGCGATTTGACCATGAACTTACGCATGGAAGTTGGACAGAGTAAGGATCCAAATAGCTCCAAAGAAAGGACACATAATATTGGAATAAAATATATCGTTCGAGCAAACGTAGTTTATTC
>JAECUM010042264.1:0-15978 GCA_016617855.1 Megalonaias nervosa
AGTATGTATCTTATAGATGAAGTAAAGACGAAGTTAAAAAAAAAATAGTTATTCTTTTAATGGGCGGCGCATGCTAGGATTTTTCAGATATTTATTTTAATAAGAAACATACATTTGATTGTATAAACAATCTAGTACTATTTAATAATTCCGTATCAACCTCTAATATGTCCTAAATAAACGTGTTTTATCCTATTATGACGGAAACACTGGTGTCGTTTTCACATTGGTGTCTGGTTGTAAATACAATATTTTGACCTTATAAATTTGTGGGAAATAAAACACATTACCAGATTTTTTGTGTAATAATAATAATAATAATAATAATAATAACAATAGTATTAGTAATAGCGTATCCGTTGTGAACAGTTGACGGTACAACTCCAGCATTAACTGAGTACTTAATTACCTTTTAATAATCTAGGATATTGATATAATGTATGCAATGAATTTGAAACCGTTCATATCTTAAGAATCTTCCAAAAATTCCATCCGTGCACATATATTGTAGGTGATATGATTTTTAATAATTTATGAGAATCTGACCCACTTTTGTTGCACTTATGAAATATACGATCTAGCATGATTTACCGTTGCATGCGAAATTATGGAAAGAGTTAAATAATGTTATCTTTTGGTAGCCTTGGCCGAGTTTTCATGAACTGCATTTGAAGTGACAGCTGTAAGATTCTACATTTCACGTGACGAACGAGATAGTTTTATTCAATAACACCGCACACAAATCGAATTTATAGTGTGTATTCCGATAACTGTGACATTACAATGTTGTGATTTGGAAAAGGAAACGATATGGTGTTATCAACTTAAATAAAACGTTAGTCACGTGATATATATATATATATATATATATATATATATATATATATATATATATATATATATATATATATATATATACGCTAGACAGGTAGGTCCACGGATTTCAGAGTAGACTATTATATCAGTATGCACAGATGACGGGTATCAATGTTTTTGTTTTCATTAAATTATATTAGCATGAAAACTCGTGCATTGTTAAGACCGTTTACCAATGTGTGAGACAAAATCCGAATCACTCTGTATGCTAAAGCTTTGTAATTTGTAAATGCATGGTTAAAATCACAGTCACCTCCTAAAATCTAATTTTACTAGATTCAAGGAATGCCTGTCAAAAAATGCTTGTCATAAGTAACATATCATCAATATGCGTACAGTGTACAGCAACTTATATTTAACGTTCATAATGTATTCATACACTTTTTCATAATGTTTATTATTATGATATTCAATATATTTACCTCAGGTAGACAAGATTAATGTTGTTATATTGGATACACAGATCAAAGGCTTATTTTGGGGGAAAGAAAGTTATATTCTGAAAGAAAAAGGAAACAATCCACACAACCCCTGAGCTTCAAATAAAACAAAACAAAACAACAACAAGAAAAAACAAAAAACAAAAGAAAGAAAGGCAAAAATAAAAAAAAAAGTCAACAACAGCTGAATCACCCTCAAAACCCCAGCATTTATCATGTCATAATCTTGACCGAAAGAAGAAGAGGTTGGCCCCTAAAGTGTTTTAATTAATATTTTCAGTAAAATCAATATTTAGTTTATCTTAATATATTCTTCCATTGTTCTTAAATTTTTTGGTTGGTTACCTTTTGTTTAGCGATGGTTACTGAATGTACGAAACAGGTTACCACTTTGTAAATGTATGGTCACAGGAAAGTAATTATCCTTAGATCTGCAGAACCAGCCTATATGCGGCAGCTACGGAACCGGCCTATATATGGCAGCTACGGAACCAGCCTATATGTGGCAGCTACGGAACCGGCCTATATATGGCTGTGTATTTACAGTATTTAAAAATGGAGCTCTCTGATTGGCTGAAAAAAAGAATTACTGGGATTTAAACTTAATAAACATTTAAGGTATTTGTTCATACCAAGCCTATTATGGTTAAATGGTTTGTATGTATGTCTATCTGTGCCCTACACCAACGAATACATCCAGTGTAAGAGGACCCATAACAAATATGTCCTAAGTTTGTTAGCAATAGCTGCTGAAGGTGTGTCGCAGATTGCCACCCACTACATATATCATCACAGGCAAGTAATTATTCTTTGAGCTTCGGAACCAGCCAATGTGTGGCATTATTAAATACAGCATTTTTGAGAATGAAAGTAGCTGATCAGCTGAAAAAGTTTTTTCGTCTGAAGCCTATGCACATATTCACGATCTGTATGATCCCTACAAATATACACAGAGGATAAGAATTCGTATCAAATACGTCAAACCCCTTTCTTGCTCGTTGTATCAGCAGTTAGGGTGAATTTGTATATAATTTTAAAAATAAGTTTTCTGTTGCATTAGTATTAGAAATTTTACTTACAATATCATGTTTTGGTCACGCTGGATTTTAAAAAGACTTATCCTGGAATAGCTTTTTAAAATGATGTTTTCTCAGCAGTATTATTAATAATACTTAACTCCAGCTATCTGTTGTATATCTTGCAGGAAGTTTCAACAACAGATGCTGAAGCAAAGTGTAATTATTATGTAAGTAAAATTTTATTTTAGGTCGCGGGTAACTAAGTATCCTATTAGTTATACGGGACTAGCCTGTGTAGCAGCAACAGCAGAGAAACACTTCAGATGCATTATAATACTAGCTGTGCAACATCTAATGCGATTTAGTTTTTAACCTGGAAATATGCTGGACAATCCTTTCAGCAAGTTTCTTAACGCGTGAACAAGCACAGATTTGACATAAATAATTTTATCGATCTGTACATTGCATCCACTCTCTGAAAGCTATCTATCCAAAATGTTTACATTCTAAAACTGATAAAATTATTGTATTTGGTCACTTCTATTGTTATTTTTGTCGGTCAGAACCATATTCTCTATAACTGGTTTGGCCGGGCTGGACATTCTCTAACGTATTTTGACGAAAATGTTTTGGGGCATTTCTACCTCTTAATGATAACCTATACAGAGCAGCTGTGTGTTTTGTTTTCATAAAATGTTATTGTAATATTTACATGACAAAAGATACAAAATTGTATCCACGATAATGTGTACACGATTCCCTCTTGTTGCATGTATAATATAAAAGTACCTAACCCATAGCCCACATAATGTTTACTCTGTCAACGTGCGCTGTAGATGTGCTGCTGAAAAAATAAAATATATGTTCATATCAAATTTGGTATAAGAATATTTGAAAAAAAAAAAAGAAACTTATTCTGAAATTTTTGCTTTCTTTAGGAATGGAGCAACATAGCTTACGTATATTTAGTGTTAGACACATTTTGGATAGAATCGATAAAATTGATGTAACGTGACGCTTTCCATCAAATGCATGTATAATAAAGCAGTAAAATCCGGGTTCCTTGAGTAGATGTTTGGAAATATTTCACTCGTGAAGTCAGATTATTTGATAGTATCACAGGTCATTAAAACAACGTATTGTGAGGGACGAAAGGATATAATTACTTTATTACTTTCATAGCGTGATCTAAAATATCCTCACTCCAGCACAATACGTTGAGTTACGGAGCTGAAATAACTGGGGGAGGGGGGGATGAGGGGACCACTATTAGTTGCATTTTAGCTTTTTGATTGATTCAGCGAATCAGAGTTCGAAAAAATGTTTATGAAAGTAATAAACGCCTTTATCGTCCAACACTTTGTTGACTGTTCCTCTTCAACCAATTCCGTCGCATTTGTTTAGTTGTTCCTCTTTAAAATTTTATATCGTGAATAGACGAAACAACATCCTAACACCTTATCTTAATTACTGATGACCTGAATGCACGATTCTTTGGAATATAATAGGCGAAGAAGTCTCAAGAATATTGTATTAAAATGTAAAATGTAATAGTTTTTACGTTAAACAGATCGTTTGATTTACTGTTTACGTGAAGGAACTTCTATTTACGGTACACACGTTTAGACACTTCACCATAAAGACATGTAGAAGTCAGAGGTCATTCGGCGTTAAAACTGAATGTTAACATAATTGCTGTTTGATGCTAATTTCCACATAAATTAGGAATCAAGTCACATATGTTGTGTGAAACTATATATATATTACTTTGAAATAATATCGAATTTCTTTATTGCTTTTATGTTTCTGTTGGCGTGCAGGTGTGAGCGAAAATGGCACAAACAGTTATTTATAGCAAAACAGCTTGTGATAAAATGTAGTGCATTTACTTAACTCACATTCCAGTATTTTTTATTTTAAATCTAGCAGTGGGAATGTTATTATACTCGTGATAAGAAACAGATTCAATTAGCAGTTGGATCTGAAAGAGGTCCATCAACTTTTTTTTCTGGCTTATAAATAGTTAATACATTGTAACAAATCATTGATATAGGTTGTTAATATCCTATAGCTGGTGGTTATATCGTATTTTATGCAATAAATTATTTGGAACCTTGAAAGCAACCTTGAAAATGGACAAAAATGCTCCCAGACAAACCAAACTTGGACATTTGTTGCCAAAATCAAATGTGTCTACATCGGTACTCAGAAGAAGATTTAAGCTGTTGATTTGCATTTCTGTCGATAATAGAAAAACACAACTGACAAAATATGGTATACAATAATTACAGGAAACGAAAATAAGGTTATAAAAGAGACAGAAGAGCAACATTAGGAACGGGGGGGGGTACAAACTTTAGCATTATAGAAATCTAATCAGAGGTAGCGAAATTGCTGTTTGATGAGAAATCGCCATGCATAACCCATTTACGCATACAGGCTTTTCCGGCCTTCATTGCAGAATAAAATAAATCAATGTCTGTACATAGGAAATTTCACAAACACCTATCTAATTGATGCAACCAAATAAATAAATACATACAAATAAATACATAAATAAATAAAAAAAAAAAAAGCAGTTTGCCATCCAAACTATATCCATTCTAGCTAACTTTCGAATTGCTGTGTCATATATCTACCTTCAACTAGCTTTTGACCTGTATTATTTAGAGATTTAAATTCTTCCCAATGCACAAAACCTTTGTATTAAGTAACCTTTAGGCTGCCATTTCGAATCATTTCTGAAGAACTACATTTTTTTATGAGCAACAGAAATAATATAATAACTACATGAATAACAATATTTAAAGATTATAGTGTTTGAATTATTGGATATTGGATATTGTGAGTGAGACTGAAATACGAAAGGGCGAGTCTGAGAGCTGCGTGTGCTTTGGGCAACACTAAGATATCCAACTGTACAAACACTAAACGTTATTTATTCTGTACCCACCGTCTTATTTTATTTTAAATAATTTTAGTAGTAAGTACCCTGTTAAGGGTTTTGCATATTAAATTTATTCTTAAAGTTAAACAATATTTACAGCAATCTAATATTGAATGATGGCAAGTACATGTAATTTAAATAAATGACACAAACATTTACTATTAAACAAATATGTACATCGCACTCCACCAACTGTAGAACATTAGCGTAACAATTTGATTCTGGATCAATGTTTTCAATATAAAAGATTATCTCTAACACTGCCAAACATTTTACTTATTTCGCAATGAAAATTGCAGTAATTGATAATAGGATTGTTTTACAGATGTCTAACCTAGCCATTGATATCTAATCTGCCTAGTCTCACTTGAATTCAACTTTTTACCAATAGGGAGAACGTTAGTTTTGATGGAGTCGACACTCTGGTCTTATCTAACCGTGCAAAATGTCTCTTGCTGGAGAAAGACAATTTATACATGATGTTTCGCTTGTCGTTTTGGCACAAACCTTTGCCATAGTTAATGACTGGGTCAGTATTTTTAGGCAGTTATTTGATTGGTGTTTTCTTCTTAGAGTGGCTCGTTTTATGCCCGTCGATTCCTTCCTTTTCTGTAGAATTTTAGTCAGTGTTTTGGTGTCCACTGGAACTGAATAATAGAAGCCCTGCATGTACGGATTCAGTTGTATGAACTGGGATTTGAACAAATGGAAATCTCGTGTTTTCCATTTTCATTGGGTTATGTGTCCATTACTATACATAAGTGAGACTACATTTTGTTACATCCTTTAGAACACTCAATTTTAGCTTATCGTTTCTAAATCATCTCGGCAATGATCCCTTTTGGGTCGTGGAACCACGCAGTAAATATTCAAGTTAAGTTTCGCCTGTTGTCTCTTGCATTGTTATGTCTCCAAATTTCAGTTCATTGGCCTTATCACTGCCTTTAAAACCAAAGATCCTACAAACATAGTAAGAGGGAGATAGTAGGTAGTACATGCTCGTCTATTCCGAACTAAATAAATAATCTCGCCTTCAGGTGAATGAGGTTCTTATGCGCGATATTTGTTTCCTAGATACTTTTTCCATAGGTCTATCTTTTTATCAGTAAGTGCCTGGACGTTTCTGTCCATAAACAGATGTGTCATAATCGATACCTATGCGAACACGCTCTATATACTGTGTCTTATATAATCAAGACTTGTTGGTTTCGCACTCAAAACTGAAAATGCTTCTACTGGAGACAACCATTTGGGTATGCAGTTCATAAATTTGCTCGGCTACAATTTATCTATTGATCGTTGTTCTATTTTAATTTTCCAAAACAACCTTTGGATATGTTTCATATGTCATGCCGTTACTACCTTGGTATGTTTCTTTTTAGGTCATTATATGAACTCATATACATCAATTTCTCCTTAGCGAGCATCCCTGTTGGAGGTCGGATTTGTAGAAGTGTTGAGATACCTGACCCGATTTGTGTGGCCAGCATGTGACAGATTTAATTAATTGCACTTGCTGTTTTCTTCGATGACTGATCAAACACTATTTCAATGTCTTCAGATGCTAAATTTGATAGCTAGTATCTAGGCTGCCAACGATCAATTTCATAGAGTCTGCATTTGACGCAAAGGCCATTTTTAAAACGTCTTCAAAAATAATTTCGTATCTATGTCGAATGCTTTAGATTATGTAAGAACAAACTTATTGAATTCCGTATTTACTTGAGACCATACAAATAGTGCTTGTCGAATAAGTTGCGAATTTACTGGATCATCCCACTCAATGTATATGAATTAAAAGTCACGAGCTAATATATACGATATAATAATATATACTATGATAGTTACTTTGAGGGTTCTTACTAGGTCTGTTAAACTTATTCGTTCAGTACACCCGTTTCATTTCAATTAATTTGTTCAGTGACACCAAGGTCCTGCAAGCTGTCGCTTCCAGTGCAAGACTCCTGCACTCCATTTCCAACTGTTACTATATATATGATTGTTTCATTCAGAACGACAGTGTATCTGCAGTCCTCATTGTCAGCAAACGGTCTGCTATCTGCTTTCTCCATGAGTGTATTTACGACCGTGGATGGAATCTGGGTAATTGTGGGAATGGTTGAGTTTAGCTCATTTGTTACAGGTATTATAATTCCAGACCCCGGAGGAACCAAGCCATATGCAGCTGCAGACGCCATCTTTAATAATAATAATAATAATAATAATAATAATGATAATAAAGTCACTACTAATACTACAATACATGATAATAAGTCACGGGATCAAAGTGGATTGATGAAAATTGAATGCATTATATAATGAAATCTTTGTTAAAATTAAATGCACGTAACATACATTGCCATTTAAATGCACCAGATAAAGAAAGCAAACATGGCTCGAATATTGATGCAAATACCATTTCCTTCATATTTCAAGTTTTGTAGTCTACGTTGTGAACTCTGTAGACGTGGTTGCGTCATAATATGTAGTCCACGAACGTAAACCTCCATAAAATGGTGGACAGAGTTGAGTCGCGTTTGTTCCGTGACATCCGCTTTCTGAAGAGAGCACGCGAACCAAAACAAAATATTTTCAGAAGAGAAAATTGTAAAGTCTTTGTGTCATTTTCATATTATGAAATATTCCTTAAAATAATCATAATATACGGCTTTGGTGCTTTTATGTAAATGAACTACGGTTTGATATTTTTACACTCTAATTATAGATTCATATTTTCTTTATTGGATAATGACATAAGAAAACAAGAAGAGTTCAAAATTGTTAAATCTAACACTCAAACGAGAAATATTTATTCCAAGCACTCACAACCTAAGAAGGCCTGAATTTGGTTTTCGTATGTGAGTCGTGCATTTGAAATAATGAAGGTCGCTTATTAGCTGAAAATAATTACACGAAAATATAACGTACTTATATATCAGAAGCCTACGTATAGGTAAATTGTACCCATTATCACGTTTGAACCAAAATTCCCATTTTAATTGTAACAGCTGTCGTCATACAGAAGCCTACGTATAGGTAAATTGTACCCATTAGCACATTTGAACCGAAATCCATTTTAACTGTATAGCTGTCGTCATACAGGTACTACTAGGCGTAAACGGTTGTCTTAACCGGGCTGGTGTTTCAACGTGGAACAGAGAAGGTAATTATTCTCTATAATGATTTGCGCAGCATATTATTTCCATTGTTTCAGCAATTTTCCCTTTGATAGATCGTTCATGTGATCTAAGCGTGTTTTGCCATCCTTTCCAAGATGCCGTGCTTAGGTGTAATTTCACCTGTGCAATACGACACAAATACAATACTTTTATTTTACCTAAAAAAGAGAGTAGTCATGTAATGAGATATATGGCAATTCAATCAGCAGGCACACACAAAGAAACAAAACAATAAAAAAAGAAAAAAAAAAGAAAAGAAACAAAACAAAACAAATGACAATGGGAGGGAGGAGTTGCTGCCCTGGTCACTAATATTGCTATTAATTAAGTCACACAATGTTCGTTCATTCGTACTGACTAAAACCATATTGTCTAAATCAATTAATGTAGAGACCAGAAAGTGTATTTTATGTTCTAATATGATCTCACTTGTAAAATATGCCATTATAAAGATAATATAAATGTTACCGAAATACCTGTTCTCTGTATGCATCCAACATTGAATAAATCCGCATTTTAAATACGGTATTTTATCTCCCATGAGTAATTGCCATCTGGTCTCTGCAATGAAGTAATTTTAGTTTTAAATCTCAGCTTTAGAATCTATTTTAATTCTTCTGATGCTATTTTAATAATATATTTCGGATTTAAATTGTAAATAAATTGATCAATAAAATTCACTCGGCGAATGTAAATACTTTACGTTACTTACTTGCAATGAGCTTAACCATCAGCCTGCGTTTGTAGATAATGCACAACAGAAGATCTTGTTCAGATGTAGTGCTATCAGACTTTAGATTCGATCAGTGTAAGTTCATGCATATGATGACATAGAGATAAACACTCAGTCGATATGGTCACAATCAGGTGATTGTTGCTAGCAGCCTAGTTTACAGGTTCAATAAATAATGATATAATTATACAAAGGAGACAGGTATCGTGTATCTATATTGTGGGCGTTCCTTCTTGTTTCGTTTCTTTTGTTTGTTAATCTAATGAACTTATAATAGAATGTTGGGCAAATTTTAGGTCACTTGTAAACAAAAGAAGGCTTGGTTCAGACGGTGAAGATTTTACATAGACATTCCATAAAAGTCACATTGTCTTAATTAAGAGGAATATTGCTATAAAAGACAGCCTTCATAAGTAACATCTCATAAATTGGTTTACAATTCACAGTAACATGCCTTATTTGCATGTGTAATATTCATACACCTTTTCGTACTAGCTAATAGTATCATATTCAATATAGTTTCATCGCAGAGATTTAGTAAATACGTTCCATGCTATTAAACTGAATGTTTGTGTAACAGACATATTTATGATGAATGCATGTAATATTCGGAAGAAACAAAGAAAACATAATTCTGACTCCACATAAACTTATTGCAAAATGACAGGTTACGCCCAAAAATTGTTTTATTGCCTTTTTCTAATTAAATTCACACTATAACTTAAGTTTCATTATTTCTGCATCATTTAAAACTCTTACATTGTGCATCAGGTCTTAGATGTTGTGACACAGACAAACACTATCTCTCGTAATATTTCTTTCCTTTGCCCTTGAATACGTTTGGATAGCTATAATGGTTGCTGATAACTGATAATTATATGAATCACCGAACATGCCTATATGTAGTCATGCATTTGAAATAATGAAGATCGTTAATCAGCTGAAAAAATTACTTGAAAATATAACGTATTTGTTTCTGACAGAAGCCTAACTGCAGGTACATTGTACGGAATAGTATCTTATCACCTAAGTCCATTTTAATTGTATAGCTATCGTCATACAATTACTATCAGGCGTAAATGGGTGTGATAACCGGACTCGTTTTTCAAAGTGGCACCGAGAAGGTAATTATTCTTAAAAATGATTTGCGCAACATATTATTTCCATCACTTTAGCAATTTTCCCTTGGATAGATCATTCTCGAGATCTAAGCGTGTTTTGCCATTCTTACCAAGATACAGTGTTTAGGTAAATTTTACATGTGCAATATGACATAAATAAAATGCTTTTTGACCTAAATAAGAGAGCAGTTGTGTAATGAAATATGTTAATTCAATCAGCAGGCACAAATAAAAGAAACAAAACAAATGGCAATGGGACGGAGAATTTGCTGACCACATCACTATTATTGCTATTATCAATGTCACACAATACTTGTTTATTCGTACTGATTTAAATCATTGAGTTTTATATACCTATGTACCTCTGGAAACAAAATAAATGTTATAATTTTTGTTTATTTATATATTATTTTATAAATTAATTAATCGAAAGACCCGGAAGAGCATTTTATGTTTTTGGTGATTATACCTCTCAATTTACTTTTTGAAAATTGAGTAGGAAGTTTCCAATATCTTAGCTTGGCATAACATTCTAATATGATCTCAGTTGTGATTTATGCCCTTTAAAGATCGTTTAAATACTACCGAAATACATGTTCTATGTATGCATCTCATAACGGATAAATCTGATTTTAAATCCCTTGAGTAATTGCCCTGTGGACTCTGCATTGAAGTAATTTTTGAAATCCCAGATTTAGAATATAATTTTAAGTCTTCTGATGTTATTTTAATAAAATGTTTAGGATTTAAAATGAAATTAAAAGATCAATAAAAAGTCAACTATGCGAATGTAAATACTCGAGATTACTTAGCTATAATTTGTCTAAACGTCAGCCTGCGTTTGCAGTTAACGCACAACAGAATACCTTTTTTCAGATATTGCACTATCTTTTTTTTATGAGATAAGTTTAAGTTCATGCATCTGACAAGAAACCGATTAACACTTAGTCGACATACAATCATAGGTAACTGATTATTACTGGTGGCCTACTTTTACAGGTACCGTAAACTATAATATAATTATACACAGGAGATATGTATCATTTATCTACATTGTTTTGCGTGATCCTTCTTATTTTTCTTTTTTTAAATCTAATAATGTTATCATAGAATGTTGAGTATTTTTAAAGTCGTTTGCAAGCAAAAGAATGCACTAATACATTTATTGGATCAGGCTGTGGAAATTTACAATGACATTCCGTGCTATCTTAATTGAAACGGTTATCGCAATAAAAGTGAGCCTTCATAAGTAATATCTCACCAATGGGTTTACAGTGCTCAGTAATTTACTTATGTGCAGGTGTTATATTCATTCACCTTTCGTACTAGTTAATATTATCATATTCAATATATTTTCCTCAGGTGTGCAACTCTGAGATTTTGTAAATAATTTCCATGCTACTATACTGAATGTATGGGTGGAGGACCTATATTTATGATGAATTCATGTTATATTCTAAATAAAGCAAATAAAAAATAACTCAAACTCAAGATAAACTTAAAAGCAAAAAGGAGCGGTTGCCCCCAAAAGTGGTGTGCTATTGCCTTTGTCTGATTAAATAAGTTATCCGGATAATTTAAATAACGATATTTCTGCAGAACGCAATGATGTGCATCATGTCTTAGATGTTGTGCTACAGATAAATATTATCGCTGACAAGATTGCTTTCCGTTGCCCTTAGATACATGAGGATAACTTTATTGGTTTGTAATGGTTGCTGAAGTCGTTATATGGCCACAGTCAACTGAAACTTATATGAGTTATGGAACCAGCCTATACGTAATAGTGTATTTGAAAGAATGAAGGTCGCTGATTATCTGAAAATAATTACGTGAAATATAACGTAATTTTCCTTTCAGACGCATGCGTATGGCGAAACTGTAAACAATAGTACGCATGAACCTAAATCAGGTTTAATTGGAAGGCTGTCGTTACACAGGTACTGCGTGTCGTAAATAGGTGTTATAACCGGGCTGGATTGTTTTAGTGGCAACTACAAATGAATTCTTCCCCAAAGCAATTCGCACAACATATTATTTCCATCGTTTCAGCAAATTCGTCTTGGATAGAACGTTCATGTGATGTAAGTGTATTTTGCCATTCTTATCAAGAAAGTATAGTAATCTAGCCAAAGACTGACCTTTCGGTCTTTGGGAACTATATTAATTGTTTGTAGCTATACGCTATATCATCAACCACCTGTTAACATTGAGATCATGCCGTGCAGAAACTGAAACTAATATCTGTATAAGACCTCACATGCACCCTCTGTTCCAACGAAATTATTAAGTGAGTTAAATAGTTTCTCTCCTTTGGACCCTTGGTGAACAAATGATTAAACTTTCTCGACGTGTTTCATGAACCATCTCTGAAAAATGAGCAAACATTTAAGAATATGCTTATCAGGTAAAGAAAAGACTGATTTCATTAAATAAACCCACACAAAATGCCACGAACCGATTTGATATTACACTCGGATATTTCGGATATTAGGCCGTTGCATTAACTGAGGTAATGATGTCATTTCATGGCCTGTTTATTTCACATGTGTAGTATGACATAAATACAACACTTCTTCTTAACCTAAATAAGAGAGTAGTTGTGTGATGATGTTTATGCAGTCAGTACTCACAAAATTTACTAAAAGAAAATATACAAATGGCCGGGGTGGAGGTGGGGGTGTATTTGCTGACTAGGTCACTAGTATTACCATTATGTGTCACAGAATATGGTTTTTCGTGCCGACTCATTCTATATACCAATGAACTGTTCTTGAAACAAAATTGATATACTTGATTTTATTTATTTATTGTTTTCTAAACAATTTAGTGAAAGAACAGGATGCATACATTAGGTTTTGGTGATTATATCACTCAATTTGCTTCTTGGAAATAGAGTGGTAGGTTTTCTAATCCGTACCTTGGCAGAACAATCTAATTTCATCTCGATTGTAATTTCTGCCATTTAAAGGAAGTCATAGATGTGACTGAAGTACTCGTTCTCTCTGTGCATCATATATTGAATAAATCCACCTTTTAAATAAGGTATTTGTTTTCCTCTATGGTCTATATTTTAAGATTGTTCTGGGGTATATGCTCTATGTACTCCACATTTTGGAAATTAGAGGCTTGAAACTTTTGCAGTGGCACTTATTTTTTGAAAGCAATTCACGCGAATTTAAACAACACATAGTACTTACCGGTAATGTAATGTGCTCTATAACAGCTTATGATTTTAGCTAATACACTACATATCCACTTTGTGCACATATAGTGGTCTTAATTTTGTATGTATGATGCATAAATACATACATATTCACCGTGTTATTACCGGTTGATCTTTATACTTTATTGGTACGTGTGTTATTACAGGTGGTCTAGATTACAGCTAGACAGGTAAGTCCTTTGATTTATGGATATTATATCAGTATACACATTAGACGGGTATCAAGTTTTTATCTTGTTGTTGTGTTAGCTTTATTGTTGTTGTTTTATCGAATGATATTTGCATGAAAAGTTGTGTATTTTTTCATTGCCAGATGTTGCATTGCATATTTGATGTAATTAAAGTTTAAACCTGCGATACTTATTTATTACATAGTTTTGTATTGTTGGTATTGTATTTAAATTCGTATGTTTGTTTATTTTATGTGTATTGATATTTCATGTACAAGTTCTTTAATAACTCAATAAAGATTAGTTCACGTATCGATAATTGAGTTCTTGCGTGAATTTCTTGTGCGGGCACATGAGACTCTAATGAATTGTTCGCCTGTATGACTCTGCTCCAGCATTATCTGAGGGGTAGGGGCGAATGGAAACTTTATCAGACCAAGTCAACGTATAGGCAGATATAGCAGAATAGATCCAAATCAAATTTTTTTAATGGGCAACCGCATGACATTGATGTATACTTCAAGAAATATTTATTATAGGAATACTTCAAGGATTACTGACTATAGTCCCGTGTACAGGTATATTATGGACCTTATCGGCACTGCGAACTTCATCGGAAAGACCACACATTTTTGTATGACATTTATTTTGTCAATATAATGTTAGGAGCACTTGCAACTGTCAGTAAAGAAACTGTTAGTAATTAACGTCACGAGCCACTTAGATCATACGGAAATAAGCAAGGGTGTAAAAATCGGTGACTTTAAAAGGTTACAACAAATACCATAATCTTTGTTTTACAGAAATAGTATGTTAGCAGGCTATACAGTAACATATGACGATAATTTTTAAAATAGGAAAGACAAAACCAGACAATAAGGAACATAAGGACCTTTGGCATCTTTGATGTATTTTTCTTCAGTAACTATGCGACTCCATCTATATTACCGATAGCATTAGATCACCGATCCTTGATTTAATCAAAATACGTTATGTAATAGACAATGGGATAATGAAACGTATCTCAAAAAAAAACAAAAAAAAAACAAAAATACAACTTTAGCATCGCAGTGGCGACAAGGTTGATGCTCCACCATGTTAAAATCATTACCGGAACTGCTTTCTCTGTTCATTTTGGAAATAAATCTATCAGTGGATTAGATATATTTTCTTATTTCATTTACTCGTTTATTCGAGCATTCGTTCATTTATTCAAGCATTCGTTCATTCATTCGTCCTTTTCTTTTCTCTCCCGCTCATAAGTATGAAGTTGATTTGCAGACCACACATATAACGTGCCTAAATATAAATGCATTGAGTGAATGGGGTGGTCACATAAAAGGTGTGACTAAAACAAACACCAAAGAACAAGTAATGGATTACAAGGACGACCATATTTCAAATAATTTTCCACATACATCGCACATATTGTCACAGACTGAACCTGTTTGATATTCTTTCAGTACAAGTTATATCCTTAAGTAAGATGCACTCTAGACGATAACAAGTTTCAGGGCTAATGTGTCCAAAAATCGAAACCAAAGCTGTTCATACATTTTACCAATCATCACACCAGCACATATGTTTGAAAATAATGAACCGAAATTAGGCGATTATGGAATTTGTCATGAAACATCTCTTACTGAACTACATTGGTAGATTGTGACGGTGCACAATTAACTCTAAAATGCAGACAAACAAAACAAACTAATTTCGCAAACACAGAAAGGTGAACTCATATTGATTCAGATTTTAAGTTTAAAGATTGTATGTAATGTAGACTCTCTTATTCGTCTGCAAGAGACCTGTTCGGAACTTTTATTGTACCAATGTAGTAATACAGCTTTATAATACAGCTTTATTGTGTATCGTGTTAATCGCAGTTCGACACGGTCAGTTAAATTGATACACATCCACGCTGTCCAGCATCAAAAACATACATATAACAACAAGTATATCCACGTACTTTTATTAGATAGAATCAAATATGTCACTTTTGAATATAAACATTTTGCATTGTCAATCGACGATCGTAAGAACAAAATGCTTCCGGCATTAACTTGACTCAAATAACAATAGTTTGTTTCTAAATTCCCTCATGAGGATGTTGTTAGACTCGTGATATGAAGCAGAGCCACATAACAATTGCAACAAGAATGGGCTCATACATCTGCAAATATATGTGGTCTACTTGAATTTTAATCTTTAATGTGAAAACTGACTAAAGGTGTCCTGTTTTAGTCACATGTAATCAACAGTAAAATAAC